>JAOVVI020009746.1:0-11428 GCA_028571085.2 Nepenthes alata
AATCAGTTTTAATCCAAGGATCCATTCAATTGGAGGTCACACTAGGGACAATCTAAAGATAACATCTTGCATGCTCAAGTTCCTAATAGTCAACCTATCCTCGGTCTACAATGTCATTTTTTGATGACCCTACTTAGCTTCTTTCAGAGCCATGACGTCAATCACACACCTTAAGATGAAGTTCATGACAGTATGTGGTGTTGGAGTGGTCCTAGATGACCAAGTCACCTGTCAGACCTGCTATTTATCTCAAGTCAACCAAGCTATTCCAAAATAGCCAATTGAAGACTTTAATCTCCGAGACAAAAAGACACTACAGTAAGGATAGTCCAGCAAATTAACTCATCATATTTTCCTATATCCCGACGAGCCTAAGAAGTGGGTACAGACTAGGTGCTCACTGTCGGGTCACCTGCGTGAATATTTGATGGCTTTTCTTTGGCAAAATTTTGATGTATTTGCATAGACACCCCCTAACATACTAGAGATATTAGCTGGAGTAATAGTCAACAAATTGAGCTTCAATTCCGATCACCATGTCAGGCAAAAGCGGAGAAACTATTCCATTGAAAAGCTAATTGCCATGAGAGAAGAAATCAGGAAGCTACTCGACGCAGACTTCATAAGAAAAATTTAGTATCCGAACTGACTGTCAAATGTGATATTCATAAAGAAAAGTAATAAAAAATCACGGATATGTATCGATTTCACCGATGTAAATAAAGCATGTTTGAAAGATAACTTTTCATTGTAAAGAATTGACCTATTGGTAGACTCAACATCTGAGTATGAGCTCTTAGGTTTCATGGATGTCCATTCAGATTAAAATTAGATTTGAATGAGTCATGGCAATGAGAAGTACACATCATTCATAATGGACAAAGAAATGTATTGCTACCAAGTCATACCATTCGATTTGAAAAACACATGAACCACTTACTAGAGGCTCGTGAACAAAATATTCAAGAAACAAATCGGTCAAAATATGGAGGTGTATGTAGATGACATGCTCGTTAAATGCGCAGTTGCTAACGACCATATTCGCGAACTCAGAGAAACTTTTGTGGTAATCTGAGCACACTAGATGAAGCTAAACCCTAAGAAATGAGTATTCTGAGTAAGTTCGGGGGAATTCCTTAGCCTTATTGTCTCACACCGGGGGATTGAAGCTAACCCCAAGAAAATTAAAAGCCATTATTGATATGAATCCACCTCAATCTGTGAAAAAAAGTCCAAAAACTTATTGAAAAACTTCCTGCACTATCCCGATTTCTGGCAAAGTTTACAGAGAAAAATATCTCCCTTTCTTCAAGACCTTGAGAAAGACAAAGGCAAGCAAATTTTAGTGGGCTGCCAACTACCAGGTCGACTTCCAAGAATTGAAGGACTACCTCACCAATCCACCTCTCTTTACGTCTACGAAAGAAGACGAATAATTATTTCTCTACCTCGCAATCTCAGACATAGCGTTGAGTTCAGTCCTGATCAGGCAAGAATCCGAGATCAATACTGGTCTATTACATCAATAAAATCCTGACAAACATTAAGGCTCATTACTTGTATGCCAAAAGGATACTCTAGTATTGGTCTACTCCACTAGGAAGTTACCACTGTATTTTCAGGTTTACAAGATTATCATCTTGACGGACCAGCCATTGAAAAGGATTCTTCAAAAACCCAACATGTCCGGATGACTTATCAAATGGATCATCGAATTGGGCGAGTTTTATGTGAAGTTTTGACTATTGTTGACCATAAAAGGTTAGACCCTCGTAGACTTTATAGTCAAAACAATGACCATAATTTTTAATTTTCTCGATACAAGCGAAGGTGCCTGCTGACAAGAAGTGGCTGAAACATGGATCCTACATGTGGACGGGTCATAAATGCAATCTGTAAGTGGAGCAGGTATGGTCTTAAGGACTTCAGATAAGTCAAAGATGAAATACTTAATGACCCAGGGATTCCAAGCCACCAACAATATCACCAAGTATGAAATCTTATTGGTTAGATTTAGACTAGAAAAGGAATGCTCAATAAAAAGGCTAATTGGCCATAGCAACTCGGAATTTTTTATCAACCAGGTCACCAAAAATTTCAAAGTGTCAAGCCCATTGCTCACAAGATACTTTGCTAGAGCAAAAGGCCTGACTGAAGTATTTGACAGAGTGAAAATACTAGACATTCCGAGAGAAGAAAATTGAAAGGTGAATCAATTGGTTGAAGTGGCAACAACCAAAATTCACAAGCAATATGCTCGAGATAGGTGAGAAGTTCTTGCAACCTCAATTATAGAAGCTTCAAAACAGGAGTTACTCTAGATCCTAGATGCCAAAAACTGGATGACTCCATATAAATGGTTCCTCATTGATGGCCTTCTTTTGGAAAACCTGAATGACATCAAGCGCATAAAAAAGGCAGCAGGTTTGTGCAACATTATGGACAGGAGGCTATACCGACAAGGTTATTCCGTCCATTACATGCAGTGTCTCATGCCATAAAATGCTGACTACGTGTTAAGCGAAGTGCATCTCAAAATTTATGGAACGTACATTGGCAGCAAGAATTTAATATTCCAGATCATGCAATAAGGCTACTACTGGCTGATGATCAAGAGAGATATTGTGGAATTTGTGAAGAAATATAAAAATTGTTAAATTTACGGTAACATTCCTCATTAGCCGCACACAAAATTGCAGACCCTGTAGTCATCGTGGTCATTTGCACGGTGGGGAATTGACATCCTAGGCCCATCGTGTTTGGGTAGAGAAAGTTCATCAGAGTCGGTATCAACTACTTCATAAAATGAGTGGAAGCCTCCCCACTAGTACGGGTCACCGAGCAGAATGCAATAGACTTCATTTAACAGAGCGTCATATATATATTTGGAATTTTTGAAGTCATAATGATTGACAACGAAACCCAATTCATTGGCAAAAGATTTACCAAGTACTGCATGAGTTTAGGAATCCAACTGGTTCACAATTCCATCATGTATCCACAAGTAAAATAGCAAGTGGAAGTCACAAACTAAACTATACTACACGGGTTAAAAACGAAGCTAGAGGACGCAGGCGGCTCCTAGGTGGACGAACTGCCCTCCATGCTGTGGTCCTATAGGACGATACCAAGGGAACCCACATGAGAAATACCCTTTCATTTATACTACGGGATTGAAGCAGTCATCCTAATAAAGATCAGCTTGCCTAACCTTCGAGTTAAAAGTTTCAACCCACAAAGTAATTTCCAACAACTTAAAGAGTAACTTGATTTGCTTGAAAAAGCTTGAGATGTAGCAACGCTGCACACTATAACTTATTAGTAACGAATTGCCTGGTTTTACAACAATAAAGTAAAAGCACACTAGCTCAAGGTCTGGGACCTAATTCTACAGAGCATAGATGTTACAGGTAAGACTGCCGACAGGAATAAATTATCTTCTAATTGGGAAGGACTTTTCTTAATCTCTACGATTTTTGAAAATGGGGTGTATAAACTATACTCCTAAAATAAATGTGGAATGATATCCACCTCAAGAAGTACTATCAATGAATCCTTGCTAAGCATAGGTAAATTTTAAACATGTCATGCAAATTGCTTGTATGATGTAACATCTTTTAGCTAATAAAATAATCATTTATTTGTTATGTTGTTCATGTTTATTTGAATGCTTTTGTGATTATATAAATCCAAAGGCTCATACTGCCCCTAAGTTAGGCAAAATTCCTGACCTGTGGACTAACCGGTAAAGTATGGTCAAAACCTCGATCCTACAAACCGATCTGCCCTAATGTGGTCAAACTTTAAACCTCGATATAGATAGCCTAGTGACCCGAATGAGATTGAAGACAATGGCCCGAGAGCTTCAAGACAAAAGACTAACCACCCTTAAAACGGCTAAAACAAAATAAAACCTTAGGAGGCTTTTCATCACGCATGCAACATCTTCCTTTAATAAAAACAAGCACATCAGTCAACAATGGCCCATGAAGTAGTACTTGACGTACAAGTGCAACAACTCCCTCTAACAGGAACAAGCACTATACGTTAAGTGTGGGTGACAGTCTGTACTCCATTAAAACCCGGTAACTATGACAACTAAACCTAATCAGTCAAAAAGAGGCTTTCCCAGTGCTACAACATCCTCTTATAGGAACAAGTACAACCGGACAAGCATGTCCAATTAAGCCCGACGATGATGGCAGTAATACTTAGTTGGCAAATAAAGCAAGTGTTAAGCAAAACATAACAGCATGAATGAAGAAGCATTAGTGACAATGATTTAAGCGATCTAGGTGATCTATTAATGAATCAATATTTATAACATGGAGAGTCTATCATGGGATTATAAGGCACTGCCTATGCTTACCACTCAAATAGACAACTATCCTAAGGTTGAGAAGCCCCTAGTGAAGTAGCAAAAGCTCCCTTACTATCTCTAAGAAGTCAACCAAATCAAATCGATGAAGAGTTTTGACATTTCTCTGGTCAAGGAAACCAACCGGAAAGTTGAGAGCAGCCAATGATACAATCCATCTACAGTGACGGATGCCGTCCCAAAATCTGTCGTCCAACACATAGCCAACTTCTTTCTGATGGAATTAGGTCCTCAACTCTCCTTCGAGTTGAGCACACTTACTCTAAAAATTGGCAAGTTACAACTTAACCTCATGAAGCTTGTCCTTGAGGAAAACGATCCAATCCAGAGTTTAAGATTTTTAATCTGAGAGCTCTTGGGATTTTGCTCGAGACTTGAAAAGCTCTCGGTCGAGGTTGGCGGCTCATTCTCAACTCTAAAGAGCCTCGACAATGGCAATAACCACTCAGCTCTCCATCACTTTGAGCACGGTGAAATCAATATACGTTTGAGATAGGTGGAAGATCGTGATATCTTGTTGATACAAAGCCTTCTCCATCACGTGAAGCACTTCCTGTGACTGTCAAGTAGAGTGGAATGGTTAATCAGGGACAACAATGAAAGGCATAACCACTAAATAAATAGCTCTATGACGCAATGCCTCAAGGAGAGATGGACCCTCTTGTTGAGCTAGACCGGGAGAATCCTCAAAACTAGATACAGACAGAGGCATCAAATACTGGAGAGGCAGTACTTGGCGAAGAAGGAGATACACTTGAAACATCCAGAAGCTCAGGTGTTGAATCTACTGGGCAAGGCACCTCCTCAACAGTCATGACCTCTAGATTATTTTCACTTATTTCTTTAGCCGCCTGATCATTAATAATACCTTCCTCAACAAAAGCGGTAGGAGGTTTGAGGACTAATGCTTCAAGCGACGAAGTGACCAAGATCAAAACCTTGCACTCAGCTATAGTTGGTGATTAGTTTAACCAATCCACCAGCCAAGAAGTCATTTATTTCAAAAGCAGAGTTAGCAAGGGCCTCATCACCCTCATCAAATCCGACCACTTCCTCAAAAATTGGATCAATCAAAGAAGAATGAGTAGAGCTTGGCCTCTGTGATGACTCACCAACCTCTCTAGCGATCATCTCCTGATAGGCCTCATCGACGACCCAGTTGATCTCAATTGTGAAAAAAGAGGAGTAATGAACTGCCCATCTGCCGCCCTTTCAAGAGAATTCTGGAAGTATAGATCTCTCAAATTCTTCTTAGGCTGGTTAATGGTATGGTAGTGGCATCATCCCCTTTCACACTGATCTCTGATTGAATTTCAGTGAATGCCTTCCAAAAGAGCCAACGTTCTGTGTGGCGCAATATGGCAGCATTCTCTTCAATGTACCTTGTTAGAGGTCGAGCCATTTGACACACTCTCTCAAGGATCTCACTAGAGTAGACACTATTAACTCTATCCAAATTATTAGGGAGAATCCAGTTGCGGTGAAATTCATATAAAAGAAACTGTCCTTCCAACCCTTTACTGAATTTGAATTACCCCCGGCTTATCTTAAAACTTTTGTGAGGGGTAACAAAAATCCAATTTGTATCCTAGTTGAATCAAAAGATCACCTTTACGGCCCGGGTATCCAGGAAAAGCTTCTTGAAATTAAACAAGACACACGAAGGAACCAAGTATTGAACGGCATTGGGATGGAGGTGAGTCACAGGAATCTCCAGGGCTGTCAATATTTCATGTAACTCTTTTGCAAATGAAAAACAAAGAGCTACTTTTTGATGAGCCTAATAAATGGTAATAAATCGTAGTCGGGGAGTGCAAGCCCTATCATTATCCCTAGGCATTATGTATGGGATAACACTCGGGATATTGTACTTTTTGTATAAGGCCTGCGCTTCTTTACCGGTGAGAGCAAGCTGGATCACAGCGAAACCCTAAGAGCAGTTCGAGAAGCCATGAAAACAAGAAAGAAGAAGAGAGAATTAGGACAGAGCAATACAAATAATGAAGAAATGCAAGAAAGCCAGATGACTAGAGTTTAAATAGTTAAAATCTTGGCCGAAAAACAATATTGTTTAAGGGTATCAAAGAGGCACGTCTCCATAATAGTTGAGACATATGCCTGTACTGAAGAGTGTTGTGGCACGTCAGTTTTGCTAAGCCAGCAATAATGGACTGATGCTATGCCTCCCTGCATAGCCTACAGACAGTTAACGACTCTGACACCTAGATTGATGAGTCTATAGTGCGGTGCAAGTTATAATACCCCGACACTTCACTTTTCAAGATAGCTGACTAACGACATGTGACCTGACGTGCTCGAGATTGATTTGATTAATTTGCATCCTGACCGGCATTCGGGATAAATTATTATATTTCAAATTGTTAGAAGATCGAGTTGCCAGTTATTCGAATTGTCACATTGTCAGAAGTTATGCAACGATAAATAACATTCAAACGCTTTAACTATTTAAACTAAACAAGAACATTAGAGTCATACAATAAGGACAAATGATATTTGGGAAGTTTCATTCATTAATTCTTTTTACAAAGTACAAACTTACAATAGAGAAAGTACAACTCAGAAGAAAATAGATGACACATAGAGTAGCGACCCAACTATACTAATCCAACTAACCTTTGGATGGCCAAAAGCACAAGGAAAGCTTATCTGTTGGACCCTGTAGAGTTACTTGCCGAGCTGCCATTAGTAAAAGGAGTAGAAAAGGCTTCCCAACAAGAACAAGAAGTAGTTCTCTGAATTACTCTGCAAGCTCTTGGCAGGGAGGCAAACAATAAAAAAAAAGAAAAATTCTCCCTCCAACCAGGGCTAGAAGCAAAGTTGTAGAAGAGTAGAATCTTTAAAACAAATTGAAAGAAAGGTACTTCTCCCAATCACTATCTGAGACAGTCCTCTTTAGAATTGCTGTAGAAAGAATCACCCGACATGGATTAGGAGAAGAGAAAATCGCTCCCCAAAAGTCAAGATTTTGCTCAGTACAACAAAGGTCCAATTTTGGGTCAAGCATAACAGAGGGTAACTAATGTAGACTTTAGGCACATCTCCAAATATCAGCTTCAAATAGTGGAGAACTCCCTTTAGTTTTGACTTGTGGTTACAAAGGCTCCATGCAAGCTCCAAATGGACTCCTTAGCTGATAAAAGATATTTTGTGATACAAAGCATAGAGAGTGCCTCTATTTATAGTCGATAGGGGAAGATCAGCCAGCATCAAATTAAGAAGATTGTACATTTTTGTATTTGGTAGAGAATCGAATAAAATCTTATCAAATACAATAAGAATTTGTAGAATATCTGGGGAATAAGCACACGTAAAGACCTATTGTTGGTGTCCCATTATGAACATATTGAAAGTTAAAATTTTAAACATCATGACGTGGAGGGCTATTGAGGGTCTGACAATCCATCGATCAGTTCAAACCCTAATCCATAGAAGGAAAGAGAGCCCAAATAACAATAGTCACCAGAAGACCCTCAAGGCCCAAGATCTAGAAGGCATAACGGTTGGCCCAGACAATTCGACCCAAAATTACCCAACAATAAATGGGCCATTAAGATTATTTGACGAGCTATACCCGATAATTACTGCACCAGATCAGTGGCCAATGATTATTACAACTCAACGAATAATGGTAAGCGACGGTTACCAACATAACCTCCCTCATGATTGTTAAGGCACGAAAATGCAAGCGATGGTTGCACGAGCACTGCCTTATATAATTATAGGCCTAATGCTCAAAGATGGTTGAATCAACATCCACTCTATAAATACATCATTTCTTCTGCAGAAAAGGGGGATCCCAATCAAAAGAGTTCAGACAAGAAAAAGCCACTCAAACTCTTGAGTGCACCTCATCAAAGCCACTCCCTCTACTAGTACATTATCTAAAAGTTGCTCACTCCTTTGAGCACATCCACCGAGACCTGACCCTTCATTCAATACTCAATTCCTGTTCATGTTTGCATTCCTACATTCATTTTCTCCTTTTATTTTTCTCTTCGATATAGAAAGATTATTGAGTTGGATATCGGATGATATATCGGCAAACAAGTCCCACATTTTTTTAACATCTTGTTCGTCTGTTATGGTGTGTAGAATCAAATTCAGAATAACAAAAATCAGACCCATATCCAATCGAGCTTCTAAGTCAGACGACTCCCTAATTCGTTTAACAATTCAGATCAAGTGACTCATTTGGGAACAATTTATTGATTTGCTTTAAAGGGAGCTTTTGACCTTTGGATCTTTTTTGCCACCATTGCTTCTTGTAGGTATTAAGTACTTGGTATTAGTTGTTAAGAAAAACTATTTGGGAGTTACACCTTGAAAGTTTTCATAGAAGCCATCACCGATTGTCTACGATTCTTTTTGATTGTTCGAGAGGAGGAAAATAGGTTTCAAAATGTAGGGGAGATCGTGTGTTTTTTGTTTCCTAAAAAATAAAAAGTTGAACTAAAAATTTCATTCGTTATGTTTATCAAGAAATATAAAAGTCATCTCAATGATCAAAAAATTATACCTCAAAGTAAGTAGCTATTACTTCTAATGCGTCCTAGATTCAAACTTCGAACAGATTCGGGCTGATTCGCTTGTCCTAGTTCCGGCTTCGTTCACTGAGTTTGGACCCTACACACCACTAAAAAGAACAGGAGGTCAGTGTGTCAACAAAAAATTATCCCATCGAAAATACTCCGACGCTCAAGTCAGTAAACAGCCTTCAAAATATGATAAGGTCACAGAAACTGAGGATTGAGAGAGAGAGAGAGAGAATAGGAGTGTGTGTATTTCATGATGAAAGAGAAAGAAAGTTGTCTCCTTGAATCTGGACGGTGGGGAGGCAGTAAATGGCCGTCAAAGGCACGCTTGTATGCCTTGGGAATTTTAGTGACAGCAGAAAAATAGAGTATATCCGTCTGTCGTCGTTGTGGGTGTAGTATGAGCAATAGCTTGTGTGACAGAAAGTATGTGTAACTGAAAGCGTGCCCTAAATGAAAATTCAATGGTTTATTTATGATTGAGATGGCGATCTTCCTTCTTTTGAAGGAGTGATCCCTTGTGTGATTCATGGCTGGCCTGCCTTTTAGGGCTGAGGCCAGTTGCCAAATATACTCGGATAATTTCAATTCATGGTGGTCAGAGGCTTTCCAAATCGTTCACCTTTCTTACGTGGATATTATCATTGGAGAGCCCCAGTTGGCAGGGAATTGAAAATATTTGGTGCCTTCCTTGTGGGAAAGGCGCTGACTTTGTCAATGCCCATTTGGGAACCAACTAGGACCATGGAAGTTACCGGGAAAGCCATTGTTGGCCGCCTGATGGATCGTGGGCCTGAATGGACCACGCCCGTTACTGTAAAAAATCACCTTTGGGCCCAATGTGCAGTACACAGACGGACAACATTTGAGTTGACCGTCTGTGTACGCATTAGCCATCTAGACGGTCAACGCCAGCGTTGATCGTCTTGGGCCTTTCAGCTCTTGGGCTTGTTCTCCAACTGGGCCGTTAAAGTGTTGACCATCCTTCTGGGCTTCCGTTAACTTTGGGCCAGCCCATTTTTGGTATATCCATCACTAGCCCCCCATGCCGGTGGCTAAAATTCTGACCTCCGGTATGTTCATGATGGGATGCCCCTTATTACTCTTCGGTGTTTTAGGATCCCATAGAACTTTATGAAAGGTGTGTATGAGAGTTTGATGAGAATTGTTGACTGTCTTGGTCAGTTCCAGAGAAAAAATATTGACCAAAATTGTTGACCGTCTGAGTCAATGTTAGATGACAATATTAACTGAAATTATTGACCGCGTGGGTCAATTTTGGAGAACAATATTGACTGAATTTGTTGACCATTTTGGTCAGTTCCGGAGAAGCTTTTGCCAAACTTGATGGATGCGTGGCCACCAGCCGGTTTGTAGGCCAGAAAATGGACACGTGTCTCCCTTTGGTTGGGCTGATATCCTAACCATTAATGCGTCAGAGATTCACCTTTTGAATAGCCAAGTAGGGAGGCGACACGTGGTAGGACTGACGGCGTCCTCAATGTGAGGTTTCAATGCATGCTTGGCATTTAAGTTTTCCCTTCACACTTAGAAAATCCTTTACGCCTTCAAGCCTTTGTCTTCTTTGTTCCCAACTTTCAGAAACTCTAGTTCTTCGTGTAAACCATGGCCTCCGTCATAGACTTTGTCTCTGTTCTAAGAGAGAACGACGTTAAAGCTTTGTATGTCGAGTTCAACATCCTAAAAGAAATAGCGTGGAGAGTTCCGGGAAGGAACGACAGGGCCTATGCTCCACCGAAAGGGTATATCATAGTTTACGAGGCCCACCTGAGGAGCGGCCTTCGTCTCCCACTACCGAAAGATTTATAGTCTGTTCTACAAGCCCTACGAGTTCTAGTCGCCCAACTCCACGCCAATGCCATACGGTATCTCTATACCATGTGTATTTTTCTTCGAAAGCGTGGTAAAAAACTTACAATGTCCATGGTTAGGGTCTTGTTCAAGATTAACCAAGGAGGAGAGTGGATATCGCTCATCCCCCGTCCTGGCTTGAAAATAAACAAGGCCATACACGACTCACTGAAGAAGTGAAAGAATCGATTCTTCTTCGTGAGTGTGGGGATGGCCTGGCCCCTTGTGAAGGACTGGGGCCAGGTTTCGGAGGCATACACGGGGACGCCGTCTGTGGCAGAGACGGCAGCCCTGGAATGGCTGACTAAGGTGATAAAAAAGAATCCCGATAATTTCAAGCGGGATTCCCTGGCTTCCTGGGCGAAAACCAAGAAGGTGAATTGGGGACCGCCATCCCCGGTTTAAAAACCTAGGCCACCGGTGAGGATGATGAACCCGAAAGACTCTAAGGGCGTAATCATTCGCATGCGGCACACTGACAAATGGTTTATCGGTCCACTGTCTAAGAAGGTGTTGGAGACGCCTTCGTCATCGTCGTCGCGCATTGATTATGTCACTGTCGGGATCTACAGCGGACCTGGTAGCTCTACGGACCTGGAGAATACCCTCAAGGGTTGGCCGGTTG
>JAOVVI020009747.1:0-11384 GCA_028571085.2 Nepenthes alata
AAATGATTGAAATAAGAATAAGGAGGCCCAATGGAATGCTTAGACTGGACAATTATTCTTTTTCTATTGTAGAAATTTATTTTTATAATATAATGTAATAATATATTGTAATATTATTTTATTATATATTATTCATTACTTTTAAAGTAATTTTAATTATTTAAAGAATAATAAAATCTTATATTTAAAATGACCACATTGAACTATTAAATTAGTTTTATTTTTTTTAAACAATTATTTAATATGTGAGGGAAATTAGGCGACTGAAAAGTTATCATAAGAACAATACAAGCAACAAGTGCGGAATTAGAAAATTATTGTGAATAATAATAATAATAATAATAATATTATTATTATTATTAATTTCCTGAGGATAACATATTCCCGCCATGTGAATGCCAGTTGTTCAACGATGGGACAGCCCAACTGATCATAAAGCAGAGAATTTTATTAATTTTATTAAATTGTTATTAATTTATTATTATTATTATTATTATTATTATTATTATCATTATTATTATTATTATTATTGTGACTTATCAGTAGATTTTGGATACCAGATTTAATGGAGACCTTTGGATCACTAGTTTCTTAATCCAACGGTTGACCTTCACGTCACTTCACAACATTTATAATACAAAAATAAATATTATAAATATATATATATATATCTATATATATATATATTTAAATTTGAATCGATTTTTTTCCTCCTTTCCTATTATTTTTTCTTTATGAGAAATAAGAAAATTTCACATTTCACGTATGAAAATCTTCCAAATAATTTCAAAAAACATCAACAAAATCTCATTAATAAATAATTAGTAATAATATATGAAGATAATTGATATCTTAATTATATAAATACTGACAGATTAATAAAATACCTTTTTAAATAAAATATAATAAAATTATAAGAAGTTTATAATAATAGCATAGATTTTAGCCAATTAATTTTTCAATATTATTTATTAATAAAAATTGAGATTTATAATTCACTAATAATGTTCTTTGAACGAAATATAATACGGTTAAAACTTGTGTATAATAAAAATCAGGCCTAGTTATGTATTAATTATTATATTATATGATATATTTTTAGACTTATCTCGTATAATATGATATATATTTAATTATTTATTAAATTGAATCAACCCTTTAAAAAGACATATAGACTACAAAAATTGGTTGTGTGGATTGGTTCAACTTGAACATAACTTGTATTGTATAAAAAAATTAAAACAAGGAAATAGCAAAAATGAGAAATAATAATTACTTGTTATAGTATTGATCAGACTAACCCAATTTATTAATACAGTAAACTCATGATGTTGGAATATGGTCACTCATTTGTAGGTGTTTTAACAAACTAGTTTATCATCGGGGTGTATTAGCCAATCAGCGTATGTTGACCGGCTGGAAGGCAAAGACGGTCAACAGGAAAGTTGACCGGAAGGCTATGAATGACGGTTAAGTTCTCCGGATAGCAGCTGAAGACGGTCAACAAGGGTGTTTACCGGTCTCGTGGAGAACGCGGACGGCCAACGGTTAGCCGCCCGCCAGACAATCCAGAATAACGTCAGCTCAATAGATTTTTTAGAGATATGTGATCTCAGACGGTTATACAGTAGCGATTTTTTTTGGACAGAGCATATTCATATTGTTGGAAAGGATCGATTTTATCCTTTGTTCTCTGTATGGAATATTGCCCAGATCTTTCAGTGTGTAGCCCTTAATATTAAAAATAAGTATTGTGACTTGCTGGAGATGCGCTGAGGGAGAATTGAGCAAAGGGATGTGAGGGAACAAGAGAGGAGTGCACCACGAGTGATAAGGAGAAGAAAGAAAAACAGAGAGTAAAAGAGTAGAGTATTTTCCGTTTACTCTGGTGAGGTTTTTCTTTATTATTCTCGGGTGTGTAGCGGATACTCCATCTTGGAGGTTTGTAACCTATTTCACATAGTAGATTTGCTGTTGACTCCACTCCCGTGGTTTTCCCTTGGTTCATAAGGGTTTCTACATAAAACGGCTTGTGCTTCTTCTCCCTCTTTCCCTTCACTGTGTGTCATTCTATCCGTCGAAAAGCCAACAATTAAGTATGATCACAACAACAATATAAAGAGTTGGTGATCACCTTATCACCAATACCCAAACTCTAAAGGACAATATTATGGAGTAATGCTTAATATTGACGAATACCATTAACTGATTCACAAGGGCACCCACTGCCTTCAAGTCTCACAGTTGCAAAAAACAAAACACCAAACCAAGTTCCAAGACTGATTGAAATTTCATGTTTGGAAAGAAAGCATGGAAATACTTCTATTCCATTATTTCCGTCAATCACTCCAAGTCCGTCTAGATAGGAACACTGACATGCACAATAAAAATTAGCATGAATATAACAATCACCAGTTAACATGAAACAAATGTTCTAAACATTGCAGAACTCACATTAAATGTGCAGGCTCCGATTGACAGCATAAGATTGCAAGCTGCATCCATGTAAGCCAGACACAGCCTAATAAAAGTAAAATTGTTGTGAGTTTCAGATGAAATAAGTCATGTAGTACAAAATTTGCGGAAGGATTTGGTTGCATGTATGTTCATTGTAGATTAACTATTGTTGCTGACAAAATAAATTTGGGGCAGCATGATAAATTTGGGGCAATAGAAGAAAAAAGATAGCCAGAAAGCATACTAATTCCCCATCAAATGACTAGAACAAAAGAATTTTGAAATTTTGTCAACACGCAAACTAGCTGTGAAATGAAGATAAATGCATATAAAAAAACTTAGGCAGTTCGAGTTCTTTCTTAAATGACTTCTTATTTCATAAATCTAGTATTGATCTCGACTCCAAATAATATGTGGAGACCAAATTATTTAGCTGTGTGACTATTTGGAAGAGGGATTGGTCAGTGCTTTTGCTCTTGAAAGGCAGTATGGTGAAGAAAAAGAAAACAGAGACACTTCAATATTTAAGCATTTTTTAGAGAACATAAGCTTACACTTGTTTGTTAAACATATTTACTAGTTGGAAGCATCTCCTTTGCATGGAGGATGAGACAGCCAATTGTAAAAAAATAGTTTGAGATAGCAAGCATCTGCTAGGGCTTGCAAGAGTTCCATGCAGGCCAACAAACACCCTTAAGCAATGTACTTAAATGTCCAGAAACCCCAAAAGAGAACAATCGCCAATGCCGGGGAACAACTTTTTTGTCAGAAGCTCTCTAGGTCATGGAACTGTCACAAGATTGAAGCCTACTGATTGAGGTCCAGAAGTCATTAGATTCCAAAGAATTTTCTCATTTCTAAAAGAATGTAATTACCAAACCAAACATCTCTAAATCCTGAACAAAAAGCTTTTAAACCCCGTGCTCCTCTCGGCTCCAACATTACACCAAGAGTGATATGGCCAAGATAATGAAGCCCACTCAAATCACTAACCCTCCATTTGGATGGGTGTAATGTAGTGCAATCAAATGAATAATCCGATACAAAATTATCAACATTTCTATTGTTCCTGGATCCATTTCATTACAAAAAATCTAAACCTACCATCGCATAAGAGCAATGGGAAGAATTATCAGGTCATTATCACTTAATAAGCTTGTAGTTCTCTTTTCCCAACTGCTCCCCAACTCCTTAATTTTCAAAGATTTCCTTGCATTTCTAAAGAATTAATCTAAATAACACAACGTGCACAATATTTACCAAGCTTCTCCGTAGATATTGCTACCTGACATTGTTCCTCATGGAATATACTGGCCTTGGCAAAATAGATGCCAAATATCAAGAGAACCTTTGACTGATGAAGCACAAATTTCAAGATGAATAAATCACGATAGCCAAATAGATACAAATATACAATAGAACTTAATGAAACAAGGCTTCCATGTTGACATCTTTAATACTGCACGCTTATATAAATTGATCAAGAGCAATAGTTTGCATAACACAATACCAAGTTTCAATGCCATGCAACCTCTCTTTTGAATAGATAGACTACAAATTGAAGGTCCCCCCTCCCCAAAACAAAAGGCATAACTAACAAACCTTTCACATTCATCAGGTGTTGCTGGCTCCACACTAGAAGGAAGATTGAAAACCACCCAAAACAATCGCAAATCACAAATATAAGTCACTGCTTGAACAGGTTGACTACCAGAGATCATGAGATCAATCTGCAGAAGAAATACAAAAGTACAGAAAGAACTAGTCAAGACAGGTATCTTTTATCAAGAGCAATTTCCCAAAATTTAACTACAAGAAACTAGGAAAGTAATGCAGATACTTCAGCATACTTCATGACCAATACGTTCCCTACTAATTTTCTCTCCTATAGCAGCTAACACTTCATCAGAGGCAGCAGCTTCCTTAAGTGCCTCATCCAGAACAAAACCAAACCTTGCACCTAGATTCAAGTGAGCCAAAAGGACATATAATTAACAACTGAGGACATCACTAAGTATCTAATTGGCACCATGAAAGAAAAAATTAAGTACCAAAACGGATTGCTCGAAGAACACGCAGGGGATCATCCAAGAAGGTCTCCTTTGGGGGCAAAGGAGTCATTATCTTCCCAGATTTCAGATCTGCAATGCCTGTGATTGAAAGATAGCATGTTATATAACCCTATAATATAAATGAATAAAGAAGAGAGATTTAAATATTCAAAACTCTTTACTGCTGAATGAGAAATAATGAAGGGAGAGAGTAGATATGGGCCGTCTAAAATCAGAACTAACCTCTTCCTGTTAAATCTTCTACTGAATTGGTGTTGATATTGTAAAACAAACTGTCAAACAGAATATGCCAATATCAGCAAAGCAATATAATCTAAGCAGGAAATTCAGATAAGTAAATGCAGAAAAGTGAACAGCATCAAAGTACACATGATATAAAATAGTCGGTGACATATCAGATGTCTATTTGAGTCAAACAAACAAACAAATAAATAAATAAATAAAACAGGTTTTGAAAATCTATTTATCAAAAAAAAAAGAGGTTTTGAAAATCCAAAGGTAGATTTCAATGACATTGCCAGACATTCCTTATCTCCAGGAAAAAAATATGTAACAAATAAAATCATGAGAAAAACACTTACAGCAGAAATATCTATTAACAGAAGGAATGGAGGATCTGTTCTAAAACCAACAATCCAGCATCCTTGTATCATCCCATAATATAAAATGTAGACTGAATAATGGGATTGGCATGGTAAGGTACCTGTTAATGGTTAAATCCCTCCTATAAGCATCCTCTTCTGCGGTACCAAATCTCTATCAAACCAAAGCAAACCCAAATGTCAAGCAATACCAAACCGAACACCACATTAATAACATTATATAGAACTCAGTTTGAATATCCAACAGACACGCGCATGTCAGAAGTTTGGTCAGTGATGAAGATTGTCATCACATTGCATAATGGTCACATTTTAGAGGTTAGAAAAGTAACTTCTGTTGCACTAATTAATACATTCAACAAACTGAATTATACATTATTTATACCTTCAGCAAACTATCTGTCTAGACGATAACGTTAACACCAAAACTTAAGTTGGAAACTATAACCCCCACGCCATTTAGCAGATATTACTGGTTCCTTTTGGTATATAGAGGAGTCTATGTCCTCAGGAAAACTATACACTACCAAACAGCAGGTAACATCTACCAGTAAAAAGTATCATCCATTATAACTCTGAGCAAAATTTACCGAAGTGGAAAAAGGGTTTTCAAGACATGACACCCAACATGGAAAGACAGACCAGAATTTGCTAAGAAAGCAGCAAGAAAATTTCCTTACCTACATGCGTATAGCTAACAACACAACCTCAGTGTCTCCATAAAATTGCTGCATTTGGCCATTGGACAAAGCAATCCCAACCTTCTCCAAATCCAATACAACCAACTCATTCTCTAGGCCAATTGCCACACATCGACAAGCCCAATGATATAGTGTTTCAATCCGGCAACATTTACCAGGCACATCTCAACATTAATAACAAAGCTCTGAAACTCTGGATCCATCCATTACCTATGCATCTAAAAACCTTGATCACACAAACATGGCCAGGATTTGCTTTTGACATCTATTGATATTGAGCCTAGCACGATCATAAGAGGGAAGCTTACACAAAATATAGCTTTCCATTTTGCATGAAGCATAGTGTTTTCCCTCCCATTACCAGCCGGATGTATCATTTGCCAAGAAACGGTAGTTGGAATCAAGGCAGAGGAAGTAACCAGAACCCTAGGGTATAACTGCTGGCAGAGAGATGGATAACCAACTGATTGCATTCACATCTCCTTTCCCATAAGCTTATGGTTAATCAACAATCCAGTTCTCAGTCTAAATTCCCAATAGAGAACAATGGGTCACAAAATGCTAAGGAGCCAAGCGCTTCTAATTTAATCCAAGATTTTACAAACTTCCAACAGTGCACAATACTTTCCAATGAAAGCCTTTACTCCTACATCTTGCAACTGAAGCCTTCCATCAACTGAATATCATGTCATTACAGAAACTTCATTATGCAATGCACAGTAACCAGGTGATTTTTACTTTTGTCCAAAATTGTATACTCTCCACCTGTACCATGACACTTTCCAATCGAAGGCCACAATACATCTGGCAAACTGAAGCCTTCTCTGTCTCATGAATTCCACAACAAAAGGCACAGGTTAGGCCAACAACTACCCTAGCCTACACAATCCAGTTCACATTGGGCAAGCGCTGTCCCTCCCAGCTTAATATGCAGCATTATCATCAGTCAAAAGCTCCACAACATCACAGATTCCAGATCATTGTTGCCAACCAGAATCCACCAAAATGCCAGCCACTAGGAGCTTCTGAAACATGCTAGCTCCTTCCAATTTTAACTTCCACCCATTGTCCTGCAATTGTTAACTTTCTGCTCAAACCCCGTGAAATGGCATAATTCGCACGAATTATAAGACAGTGTAGACCCAGCAAAACTTATGCCACATTTACTCTCAGGGACAACCCTTCATAGGTTAGCTTTTTGCTTTACCTCTCAAATTCCTACAGAGTTGTGATTCATATTGACACAATACAACACTCGCCGAAGCTAGAGCTTCTAAATATGTTAGGATTGACGCGGTACAACTAACCAGCATAAATAATTCTATAAAGTAATCCTGCTCAACCTAAATAACAAATACATATCAAATAATGAGATTTCACGGGGATAGTCTAGAATACTTCCTCCTCCCTAAGACGAAGAAACTTTAAATTATGAGTAAAAAATGCACTGCCAAGCTCATCATAAAATCAAAGACCAAACTAACATATACTTCTATATTCAATAGAAATCACATTGTCCCACAAAATCCAAGAATTACTTGAAAAGAAGAACAGAACCAATTTTTTATGATATCACCCACATTCCTAATCTTTTACCTCCATATAAACTTTACAATTATCCTTCTCCAAGATTCCGGCACTGCAAGAGATTTATCGGTATCACCCACTAAAATTTAATAAGAGCAAGCTAGCGTGCACAT
Organism: Nepenthes alata; assembly: GCA_028571085.2. Classification (NCBI taxonomy): domain Eukaryota; kingdom Viridiplantae; phylum Streptophyta; class Magnoliopsida; order Caryophyllales; family Nepenthaceae; genus Nepenthes; species Nepenthes alata. The sequence continues at coordinate 7,533 of JAOVVI020009747.1, forward strand.
TTCAAAGCAGCTCATATGCAAGATCTTATAGAACTCTTTCTTCACTAAAGAGTCAATTTTTTTTACAGTTGACCCTCTACTTTTTTGCACGCTTTTCATGAAACCATCACTTTTATTTTTCTTTTCACTTAGCCACCTTTATTTTTGTATTCTGTTACAGTTCACCGCCAATGCCCTATTTCAACTACTTTTTTTTAAAAGAAATACAAGTTTTTCTTTGCATGCCTTGGCAAATAGAAAGCAATAGGTGAAGTTTAGTTATTTCACTAAAAATTAAGGAGATCTGGCAAAACTCGTACTGGAAAATGAGCATTCATGGTCAATTGAAACAAAATAATTACAGGTGGTTAAGTTAAAGAATAAAAGTAAAGTTACATGAAAAACATCAAATAAGTTGATGCTTAAATATTTTTAAAAAACCCATTAAAGAGTGAAGGATCTTCACCAAAACTAACAAGAATTTTAGTAAAAGTCAAACAATAAAACTAAAGATGGAGATTTTCAAATTTCCAACTGCTCAGCTCATGTAATCCCAATATCCCTCTTTCCACCTCCAATAAACAGGAAGATGTTGGATTCAATAAATATAAGAGCCGAGAAATAGCACCTGACGAAAAATGTTTTGTTTTCTGAAGTGATCACACCAACATTCTAGTCATTAGCACTTTTGTCATGTTCGACAACTCCCTTCTAAATCAGTTGAAGCAATAATCAGTTGACTAGTAAAACGCCTAACATCCTATGAAAGAACTCCCTTCCCTTTTCTACATATAAAAAAAAACATCCTATGAAAGCTTTATTTATCACAAAGGCAAAAAAAACAAATAAATAACTAGTCAACAACTTACCATTAAAGGGATGCGGCTATTTTCGCAATAGTCTTCCGATCTTAAATTTACAAAATCAACCCATACATCAAATAGACGCATCCGCGCAGTTTCCAAGTGTTTCGATTGGTCAGGATTGCTGCAAAATTGGAAGCTGTCTGTAGAGCATGGAAATATAATAGGAAAGATGGATCCAACATAAATACATATTATAAGCTTGTAATAAATGGGAAGTAGAATTAACATTTAAGGAAAATGAAATACAAGGGGAAAGAATCAAACAACATTCACATGGAAAAGCAACTTAGATTTGGCAAATTCTAAAAACCTTGAGCCAATCAGAAACTCAAAATTGTGCCAGATTTTTAGCTTGTTTCGGACGAGTGATGAAATTGTAGGGTTTTGAATTTTCAATAGGCCTTGAGCTGAAGAAGACCACAACAATTTCAACTCTGATTGAGCTAAAGCAGATGAACCCTTCAAGCTTAATCATTATAATAAATTTAAAAAATAAATGAAGAACTCGATGGATCATCTTTTGTTTCATTTACTGAAGGTAGGACTCCTTGGGTACATAGCTCTTTTCTTAAGCTGTTGAATACATATTTGAGATATCATACCAGGTTTGAGAAGGTGGTCGGTGGAAGGAAAGATTAAGTCCTAAAAAGGAACGGAAAGAAGGAAATTTCCAAAGTTCCTCCAACTAAGGTCACATGTATTGTTCTTATTGTATGTTTGCCCAGGAATGGGTAACAAGGCTGTCTGAAAGAAGGCTAATAGTGTAAACTAGGAAGCTTCTCGTAGCTTCTCTCACGTAATGAATTCTAATACATTCTCTATTGCTGCCTATGTTCCCACCAACTCAGAATGGAAAGTTTTCAGATTTATGACATGGCCACGGAACAAGCACTATTCAGCCTTATTTTAAACTACTTTAGGCACATAATTAAAGAGGAACTAATGAGTCATAAACATGATGATAGAAGAAATTATGGGATAACCTAAGATGTATAGTCAATGTGTATTTTCTTAGCATGAAGTCATATACAACAAAAGACAACTAGTCCAACCAAGCATAAGTCTATCAGAAGTAGCATGTACCATTGAATGACACCGATGCTGTGCACCTCTTCACCAGTACTAGACATATATTCCCTGACCTTTTCACAAAACTCTCTACCCAACATGTTGTCAATGGCAATATCAATATCATAACAATCTTTTCCCAGAAGCTGCATATAGAAAAATTGACAGGGGTGACTACAACGAAGGAACATTTCACAACTGATTCAGTAAGGGGATTGTCAGCCACTCAATTGTTAGATATCATATATCATACTTTTCTTGCAACTAAAGAGTTAGCCTGCAAAAAGTAATTATAATGACATGAACAGACAACCAATTTCAATTTCTAAGTTTGCAGCCAGATATATACACGTATAAAGTGAGAAATATGCTTTGAGTTAAAGTTTCTATCTGCATCAACGGCTGGGGCCCAGGCTTTCAGCTATATCAGCTAATCCAACACAAAAACAAATAACAGGAGTTAGGACCTGTTTTTCTTTTCCATTATTTGATTAGAATAGTATCTCATAATATTACAGAACAAACGTAACTATTAAGTCCTGCCAATTTTAATCATGCTTTAATCTGGTTCAGATGGAATCAATAGATAGCTAGCCTCCTCAACTCGGCTGCTATGCTGACTTCCTCTCACCCTCTCACTATATCATGTAAGACGACTAACTGACCAACATCTTTCACACTACCAGAAAATCATCTAATTCTCCAAACATTAGAAAAATATTACTATTTGTTTTGATCATTAACCTAGTCGCGCTACGCCCACTTCATGAAACTAACCACTTTCTGCAAAAAAAAAAAAAAAATTGGACAGGAATTTCGAAAATAGTTTATGCATTGTTTTCAGAAAACTAATCCTAAATAAGGATTAATTAGAAACCAAATTGAACAATCAAAGTAATAGCGAGGGATTGTAGAGACCTTATCGCGAACCCAGCCGCCAGCAACTCGGAGCTGGGTGTTGAGATTAAAATGGCTAATCACTTCCAAAAGGCGGTTGAAAATTTGAGATTCCTTCTCCGTCAGATCAATCTTGTCTTTCACTTGAACGCGCGGTGGAGAAGCCGTGGCCATTTGCGCTGTGCAATGGAGGGAGCAGCCTAGGGTTTTGGGAAAGTTTAAGAAGAAAGTCGAAATTTCGGACGTTGGGAGAAGAAAGGGCCGGGTAAGACGTTGGCGCGTTGGGAAGCTTATAAAACGCTGAGCGTTCAATGCCAGTCTCATCTCTCTCTCTCTCTTCACTATAGCATCCGCTTTGCCTTAATGTGACGCCGGGACGGCACACAGTGTCTTTGAGAAGGCCAGGCCCGGTCAATGTCGGGCCAAGACGGGCCCAGTTTCAATCGGGCCGGGCTTTGGGTTGGTATCCATTCAGATATGGCGACCCGAATATAGAGTCCCTAGACTAAATTAAATGGCTAATCGTATGAGTCAGAAAATGTTACTTTTTATATTTTATTTTATACATCATACCATATATCAACTAAATATGAATGGCTCAAACAAGATTCTTAATTGGGCTATATCAGCAATTTTATGGGCTACTTGTGGCTTAATATGTCGTGTAGTGTATAAATTGTGTAGTACCAAACACAGTACGAGGTTTTTATTTAATGGCTCGACATGTCACATAACTCTTCTATGTGAATTGGACACAGATCTAGTTTTTAATAAATAAAATTAAAAATATATATATAATAAAAATAAAATATACGAAAGTATGCTGAAAATGAGAGAACTGTGCGTGTTTGTTTATGCGAAAGAGAGAGTAGTGAGCAGGTGGTGGGAGGCATAACTCCCTGAGTGCACCGTAGTGGGTGGTTGACTTTTCGTTGCCTCAGTAGGCTCAGGAGTTTGGACCGAGACGCTAACTAGTAAGTTTAGAGCTTATGGAGGAGAGTCGATTGTCTTGGATCTGATCCCTCTCTTCGTTGAATAAAAG
>JAOVVI020009748.1:0-12412 GCA_028571085.2 Nepenthes alata
TCTCTGGAGGTTTCTTCGCCTCCTCTCTCTGGAGGTTTTTTTTGCCTCCTCTCTCTCTGGAGGTTCCTTCTCCTCCTCTCTCTGGAGGTTTTTTTTATATAGACGGAGGACATAGTCAACCGTCAAAATGGTTAAACTTTATCCATAATTAACCACCAGTGATGACCACTGATTATAACCACTTGTGGATTACATAAAATAGTTTAAGTAGTTATTTCATGGGTCGGTTATATTGTAGCCATCACTCTATATAAGTTATATTGAAGAAAGTATTTTTTTTGGTATGAGAACAATTAAGAAATATTTATATTTGAGTAAAGTTTAACTTTAAATAAATAAGAACCATTATATATAATTAATAGAATATATTTAGACGTATTTTACTATATTATTAGTAAAGTAAAAGTAAAAATTATTATTTATAGATAAGAAAAGTGACATTCAATTTCGTTTGTAGGATTATCTATAGACGACCCACCTATAAATTCTGTATAGTGGCATGTGGCCTTAAATTCTATAAAAATAATCATAATTTGAGTATTAATATTCACTATTTATTAGTAAAGTCATCACCGATCATTAATCCTTTTTATATGATAGCATAATTTTATCATGTATTATATATCTATACAGTTTGGCTTGCTTGATTATGAATATATGATTTTTTAGCATAATATATATTATTGTAAAGATTTTAAAATAAATCAATCCTTAGTATTTGATTTTAGTATCATTTATTAAACAATAATATTATTTGCATTTTAAAATTTTGATCATGCTACAATTTTAAAATATTCCGTTATTATATATATATATATTATCGAGTTTAGGCTCATCCGTACATTTATTTCACTAATATTATAAATTATATGACTTGGATTAACTTCCAAATATGAACGAAGACCATTTAAAAGTAGTTTTTAGGGTACTAAAAATATTTAATTGTTTTAATATTTTGATTAAAAGTTGTAATTTTTCGAAAATTCTCAACTTACGTTGTGTCAAGTTGATAATGTTGTTTATGATGATGCTACTTAAGATTGATTACAGTTTTTTAGAGATTAATTTTAATATTTTGATTTTTAATTTTGATATTTTTCCTAAGGAATGATTTAAAATCATTTAATCGTTGGTGTTGGGCAACTTTTGGGTATTGTAATTAAATTATTAAATATTTTTGGGCAATTTGCTGGTTTTTAATATAAACTTGATGGATATCAGTTTGGTTTTTAGTTAGTAAAACAAAGAAATTAATTTTAGGTTTTATTTTAAAATCAGATAAAATTAAGAAATGAAATATTTCAATAATTTCGGCCTTGGAATGGGTAAATGACAATTTTAGTAGGATAAGTGGTTCAGGCAAAGGGCATGGTTCCTCAGGCTGGCATTACTCTGGCACGATGGCATTTTCCCAACCTTATCAAAATCATGGTTGGTTGCCACACCGGCACTTGGCCCCAGCCGTTTTCCAAGCCAATTGGAGCAGTCAATGCCGCTGATACTCTAGGCTAACGTTGTATGTCGAGCGTCAAATGGCACCACACCTAGGGCATGCGCCATAACTTGCGGGTCAGGTGCCGCTTGGCATTGTGTCCAGGACTAGTGTTGTACTTAAGCATTACCAATGTAATTGACTACTCCACATAATTCGTGTTAATTTGTAATGGTCATTCTATTATGGCATATGCTAGACACACAACTGAGCTTCCCATGTATTATCCTAACAGGCCGATTGGGTCAACAAATTCTATGCTGAACCGAATTAGTGATGTTGCCCGACTTAAATATGCTGCTTTGAATCAAACCGTTAATTTGTGCTTTTCATTTTTTACATCTCAGGGATCTGGATTTGAGCTGTTTTATCTGATCCCAACACTATAATACTCTACATCCAAGGAGGGACAATCCATGGAAAGAGTGTAAGATTATATCCCAAAATTTGAAGTTAAAAGTTTTATAATTATTATTAGAAATTATATGAGGCTAAATTGCCAGCTTGACCAAGCTTTAGGTCAAGTTTCATAAATGGCTAACTTTTTAGTTTATTTCGGTTTTGAAGGAGGGTCCCCCTCTCGTATCTTGTGATCACTAGTGCAAATAATTGATCATCAAACTAAAGCTTACAACTCAATGAATGATCTAAATTAAACCCTCTTCTTATAGCTTTTATCTCTTGTCCCCTTCATATGGCTTTTGCTACTTATTCTGCTCTTGCAATTATTATTGTTGTTACATATACGCTTTAACTATTATAAGTATTTTATTTTATAAAGTTTAATTTTTAGAAGACAGAAAAAAGATTCAAAAAATAGCTGTCTTTTCAATAAAAAAGCCTATCATTTATTAGGTTTGTTCTTAGTCCTCTTTTTTTAAATTTTTTTTTTTGGCTGAGTTATTAATATTGATTATCATATATATTTTAAAAGCTTACTATTTTATAAATCTTTTCATTAATGTTTGTGATTTAATTTGTTTTGAAACTGATAGCTTTTATACATTTAAAAAACAGTATGTGATAATGAAGTCTAATTAAAGATGGAAAAAACTAACCTAGCCCTGAATTTAATGTTTTCATAAGAAGATTCGTAGGGGTTTTAATGTTTTGGGAAAGGCCGAAAAGGCAGATTTTTTTCTTTTTTTAAATAATAACTTATAGCAAAATGTTGTATTTTGTAATTTAAACTTTTAAACAATTAGAATCTATTTGATTTTCGAATTTTTTGCTTAAATGGATTTGTAAATGCTATTCTTCACTTTTGTAATATTTGAAATGAGATTAATTTGTTTTACTGAAAATTCAAGTTATGTCAAAAACATTGAAGAGTAAATAGGTTTTCAAAATACAAAAAGTTAAAAATAATTATTAAAGAAGAGATTTATCCACACCTCCACCTAAAATCAACCTAATATTGATATAATTATGCCATTGATAAGTTCTTTTGCCTGGATATTTGCACAAATCGAGTCATTTTTTAGGTCCTTGACAGTTCTCGGTGGCCTTGTTCTTAACTATCATCAATATGTTGGATTTTTTAGTTATTTCATTGTGGGTAATTCAACAAATAAAAAATTATCAAAGGTTTGTATGAGACTTGTGTAAGGATTAGAGTGTTCACACATGCGGCGAAGGGCCATGAGGTAAGATCGAGTTGGGCACTTGAGGAGCGCTCGAGCTTAGCCAATTCTAGATTGATGGAGGATTGTGGGTGTCTGTCGCACGCTTAAGCGGTGCAGAGGTGCGGATTTCAGACTTGGTGCACTTACTCCATGCTCATTGGGAGCTCAGATGCAGAATCCAAGACTGGTGCACTCGATCCGCGCTCGCCAGACGTTCGAGCGCTGCTACGCGGTATAAAACGTAGCTCACACGTTTGAGGGTTATATTTCTAAAATCTATATCTACAAGGGACACCTTACATAGATAGAGGAGAGAAGAATAGAGAAGAGGAAGAGGTTCGACATCCGGTCGAGTTATGATTTGAGTTTCATTTTTTACTAAGGTCGAGTGCGTCATTTTAGAGATGTTTCTAGAAACGTATTTTTATTTGGTTACTTTTTTGTTATATTTTTCTTATGAATTGTCGAGTGTGTTGAGAGACGTTGTATTCAATAATTCTTTACTTAGGTTCGGAGTGAATGGATTTTGGAGGGAGTTCTTGTAATCGACACTATTTATAGTGAATTTATGCGGAATATCCCATGATTTTTCCTTTTGTTAAAATTTTTTTTTCATATTTAAAAATCATTGTGCATTGTCTATTTCTTATATTCACAAATTTAGTGGCTGACGACTGACAGAAAATTTGAGTTTATTCGCTGTGCCGGGTCAGGAGTATCTAAGTGCCAAATTCTCAACACAATAGTTCATAAGCCATCAATATATACAACTCATCAATAACACATTGCCACACATGATGTGGCAGATAACCAGGATACATGACATGAAAATTACCTTCCAAACATATAAAAAGCATTACATACTTACATATTCAGAAAGCACTGGTAGTCATCATTTATAAATACTTATACATATATATGTTAGTATACTCATATAAAATAGATTGATAAATAAAGTATTGTATGAATGTAGATATTTAATGAATATTTAAAGTATACCCATGTATTATTATTGTTATTACATATACTTTTGAAGTTGATGAGGAGGAAAAATTATTGAGAGACATAATTAAAGGCACCTTTTAGTAGCCTTTAAATATTATAAGATGATGTAACATTTATTTATTTATCTGTTTTTATATTGATAGGTTAATATATATTAATTAATGTGACTATATGTTATAAAAAAAACATTTTAAAAAGATATTCCACTAACACTGTAAATAGGGTTGGCACGCGAATGAAAATGAGAGGAGAGCATGGTGAGTTTTGGGGGGTAGGATACCTCCTCACAGAGGGGGTGTCCCAATAATTAGGCTAAGAGATTATACGGTCAATTACTGTATGATACTATTTGTCTGTCCATTATTCACCCTCGAGCCAAGAGTTTTGAAGGATTGGAGGAGTAGGAGCCTCTCTAATATAAGGATCGTTGGATCCTCTAAATTTGTGGTTTAATGGTCCATATTTAATTTTAAAAATTATAAAAATAAATTATTTTTATTAAGTTTGATATGTTTGTGGATTCAAGTTATTAAATGAATTAGGGAGCGATTTGATCTTTTCGATAAGTCGAGTTGAAGTAGATTTTATTTTCACTATTTTGAACTTAAATCCTATACAACACAACTAAATAATAAGAGATTAGAGGATGGTGGGACTCACATTTTAAAATATCATTCGACGTTCAAGTCAGAAATCTTTTTCGAGCTAATAGAAAGATATGAGAATGAATGAATAATACTTAGATATATATTCGGGGGATTGAGTGTTTACGGATGGCTGAGCTATAGTGAGTGTGCTCGACTGGAGAGCGGCTTTGAAACGGAGGACTGAGTTTCGATGTGTCACTCGGCTGGAGAGCGCCTTCGAAATGAAGATAGACTTCTAGTGAGTGTGGTCGGCTAGGGAGCAATTCTGATACGAAAGATTGAGTTTCGATGATTGCGCTCGGTTTGGGAGTAACATTGAGATGGAGGATTGCACTCCGATTAGTATGTTCGCCTAGCAAGTGGTTTTGTGATGGAGAACCAGACTCTGATGAGTATGCTCTATTAGAGAGTGGCTTAAAGGTGGATGATTAAATTCCAGTGAGTGTTATCCCGGAGTCGAGGCCAAAAGAGCCTTCTCTTTCTGTTTTACTCCTTTTCTTCAAAAAAAAGAAGCCCCCCTCTCCCTTTACGGAATAGGGTATTTGTAAAGTGCTAACTCTCGATAGTGTGTTGATGGCGCAGCGATTTTCTAACGTTTTGGGGGAGCCACTCCTTACTTTTTTGGCAAGCCACACTTTTTTTCGATAGCCAAATTGGGTTGGACTAGCGGTCGTGACGCGACAGACTGATAGTCTCATGGGTTTACTTGCTGAACGAAAATTATCTGGTGGATGCCATTGGGCTGCACTAGTAGGCCAATTTGAAGGGCGGCCTCTATGAGCCAAACTTTGTCAAGCGAATCACAAGCCATATTACCTGAATTTTGGGCTGCATAGGCCATTTGTTGGATTGCTGCTACTTTTGGGGGCCTGCTTTGCATGCCTTCTCTCGGCCGGCCCATGGATTACCGGATTCGTTAAAGTTAAAGTTACAAGATTATATTTTTTAATATTGAGAATAACAAATTTGATAATATATATATTTTTATATCTTAAAAAGAAATTAGGTGTATTTTTCTTGTTAGTTTGTATTTTAATTATTCTATGCTTTTGCTAAATAAAAGTTTTTAAAAAAAAAATAATGTTGGTGGTCTTCTTCTTATATATATATATATATATATATATATAAGTAAAAAAAGTCTCAATTTGATTCTCCACTCCGACTTTATCTTTAAAGGAATCAGAATTGCATGAATTCTATTTATAACATTTTTTGTTTATTGAAAATAATTTTATTAGGAAGAAATCTACATTTTTTAAGCTGAAGTTTAGAAATAGAATATATAGTTTTCCGCAAATTCTAAACAATATTTTAAAAGATGAAGTAAAAGTAATATATTCTTCATCTTATTTTTAAGGGTTAGATTTTACATTGAGTCTATTTTTTTGTGTTTTTATGGTGAAAAAAAATATATTTTTTTATAATTTTTTTTAAATGTTGTTTTAAATTTATTGAATTAGTTAAATATTTGTTAGATTAAAAAAATATTAAAAATTGTATATAAATCATATAGTAATTGAATATATAACAAAGCTATGTAATTATATTTATCTTTTCAGATTGTTTATTTCTTGCAGAAATTTAGTGCAGCAAATTTCTTGGGAAAGCCCAAAAAGAAAGCCATTTAAACTTGGGTTGCCCATAAACGAAGGCAATGCATGAATTTGCTTGCAATCTAATCAATCCCCACACTACAAAGGAGAGTAGAGACCTTTTGAACCTTTAGGATCTATACTATAGATAAGACCATCCGATTATATGATGGCTAATTCAAAAATATATCTATAAATATTTAATTAAATATTAAATAATAAAATTAATTATCGATTGATACTGACAGGATCATATTATAACGATTTCAGATTAAAAATCTCTTATTCGCGATCAAATTTATAAGGACCAGGCAACTATCTGTTATAGGGGGCACACCTAATGAAATTTCTTCAACTAAGTGTGTAGAGGAATGCAATTGAATTTATCCATTTTTATATTTTATATCAGTGATTTTATAAAAAGAAAATAAAAAATTTTATTATAAATATGTACTAGCTTATAGTTAAATTGCTCAACTTTTATATATATATATATTTAAATAACGAAATATATAAACTTGTCGAGCCAAATAAAAAATAAAAATGATATCAGTTATTATATGAACATAATGAAGTCTTCACCTCTTATTTTGACTTTTGATCATATTATTTAGGTATATAATAAAGACATGATGATAATAGGGCATAACGACTCTCCCCATGGTCCCATATCTAGAAAATTTTTGATTAAGACTTAAACCATCATAATTAGTTTTAATCTTGTTGACAATTTGATTAATTATGCATTCACATTGGTGATATTAGCATCAAATAAAGGAGAATAACACCTTTAATTTGGAGGAGGTTTTCAATTAGGCAAAGTGTACCACTAAGAAAAAAAAATTAAGGGGGGCCTAATTAAGTGCCATTAATAATCTAGTTTGAAAGCAGAAGAATTTTGGGTAAGGCAAGTGGACCATTCTAAACAGGATTTTGTTATGATTTTTTTAAATATTAAATTTTTTACCCTAATGGTTGATATCTATTATTTTAATATGAAAGATTGAGATCAAACAATTTATTAATACTTATTATCTATTATTTTTAAAGTAATAATAAGTAATATTAAATAACATAATTGTTGCGTCCCGAGTTCACAGTTATTGTACGGATTAGGGGGCCTCCGGGCTTTCGGCCGCGCTGAGCCTTGGAGATGAGGGTCTGGTCTACGTATCTATTAACTTTGACTTGCACAACACAATTAACAAATAAGAGGTCAGAGGTCCGACGGAATCTCTTCCACCACGGCCACTCCGACGCTCATGTCAGCAAATTTTCGTAATAAACAAAAATGATGCACACGCTAGGCAGTGTGCGGACGTGTGCTGATGATGCATGAGTTATGTGTGTTTATCAGACTGGTAGATGCAGTGAGCCGGTGGCAGAAGACCTGGCTTCCTTGATGCACCGCAATGGGTGGCTAACTTCTCGTTACCCGACTAGGCTTGGGAATCAAGTTCTTGAGAGAAGTGGACTCGTTTGTGGCATCGAGACAAAAATTCTATTCTTTTCGATTGCTCTCTCTCTTTTAATCTAGGAAAAGGATGAAGAAGTAGAAGCTCCTCTATCTGTGGAGGAAGGGAGCTCTTATAGGCTCCTCCCAAGGGGACTTTAGGCGCAAGAACTCATATTTGTTAGGGTTCATTGGCCGCTGGTCACTGTCGCTGACCGCCGGTCATATCGGCTGTCGCTTTGGGGTGGAAGGCACACTCCTAAGTACTGTCGGCCACGCTTGGTCTCCCTTCGAGTCGGGATTTGTTGGTTGCCTACGGGCGGCTGCCTGAGCCGCTGTCGTAGCGTTGACTGCTTCTCCATTGGCTTGTTTGTTTTCTCTCATAACTATTTTTCTGCAGCTCATTAATATATTATAGGGTGCCCGTTGCCTTTCGCCAACTGGTTACCACGTGGGCTCCTTGTGCAGTTATGCTGGGCTTGCTAGTATTAGACCCAATAATAATATTAAAAAAACCAATAGTATCTTATTAAAGTTGAAGAAATTTAATATAATACGAGTGCTTTTGCTATTGAAATTAATCAAAATCAGGTTATTTTTTGTTATCAAAATTCCGTATAATTTTATCAAAGTATATAATTTTTATAGATATGCATTGTTAGAATTATTATGTTTACTAAAAAAAAATGACCTACTAACTCATATTATCTCTAATTTTAGTTTTATTAAATAAATATGATTTCCAGCTATTATGTACATTTTAAATATATAAAATATATATTTTTTATGTCCTATATTTATATATAAGTAATTAGTTTTTATATACTGACATAATATATTTATATAATTATAACTTTTTAAAAACAATGAAAAGTAACCCAATTTATCCAACATTTTCTAATTGTGAAATATTTGAACAATATATTCTAGACACCGCCAAACCACAGTTGTTAATATAATGTTTATTTATATATTTATTTTTATATAAATTTATTAACAAAACCTTTTTTTAAAAAAATATTATATTATTAAAAATATCTTTAACATAAATACAAAAATATCCCTGACATTACTCTATCTAATAATACCAGCCATTTTAAATGACTTAGTTGGGATGGATAACAAAATCAGGAGGGTTTAGGCTGCCGTAATGCACCCTCAATTCTGGTTGGTGGGCCCCCTCTAGTGTATCTAAATATTAAATTTTTTATTTTTTAATACTAAATAAAATCATTAATTTCTTGTTTTTTAATACAAAATAAAATTAACGGTTAACATATTTTTCCTTCAATACAATAAAAAACTAATGTATATATAATATTTAAAATTACCATCAGAAAACTGACACGTGGAAGTGGGTGGGGCCCGGGTGCTGTTTGCCTGTGCCTTTTGGCAAACTTTATATTCAGTTTGGCGGCTGCGGGAATCTGACTGTCGGCCGTCTTGTCAGTGAGGCATTCAATAAGAAAAAAAATTATTTTCAGTTTTTAATAATTTAATTTTAGAATTACAAATTTATTTGTTGCCCAAAATAAAATTATTATTTTGGATGATATCTATAGGGAGAGGTTTTATTGTCTAATTAAAATAAATTTTATTTTTTAAATAATTAATACTATGATATTCTCTCTCTCTCTCTCTCTCTCTCTCTATGAAGCTTTTATTGTAAATTTTTTCTTTTGAGTTTTTTCAGTATCACATCTGAAAAAAAAAATTGTACCACGGGGTTGATTTTCTGAAATATTATTTTTAAAAGGATAAATAATTTTTTATTTGCAACTATAAAATATCTTTTTTTAATATAAAAAAAATTATTATGAGCAGTTGATTTGTGGTTAATAAAAATTCAAGTCTTGTCCCTTTTCATTTGCTAATTATTAACCTTGTCAATTAAAAAGAGAAATTTGCATTCAATATATTATTTGCACTGTATATTATATAATGTGAAATGGGCTAGCTCTGATTTTTTTCTACTGATGCTGACCTTACTTCTTCTCATCTGTTATTTGTACAATACAAGTCCAATTTACAATACCAACAGCCAAAAAAAAAAAAAGGGGATAATGTTTCACATTATCTATAAGTTATTTATAAAAAGGAGTAACATTTATTGATTTGAAAGTTTAACTTACTAAGTAATATTTATATTATATTTTAGACTATTTTTAAAGTCGTGCATAAAATATAAAAGTTTAGAAAGAAATTTTACAAAACATTGAAGGAAATTTTAGTCATTTGATTAGAGAAATCAAATCAAAATGAGAAAGAAAAACGATTGTTCACCAAAGAAAAAGGTTGAAAATGATTAAAACATTCTTTTTGAATTCAGAGTATATACGATTGTCACATTAAATTTTTCTTAGAGACATTTTGATTGATATATTATAAATTTGGTAATTCATTTTGAATCAGAAGTTTTGGGCACTCGAAGTTAAACACCCAATCATTTTTGTCATTTTCTATTTCTCTCAACTTTCTCTAAAGTATATTAATATGTAATTAAATAGAATTTCTCTTCCATTCCTTTTTTCTCGTTTCTTTAATGAGATTGCATAGAATTCATTATTGATTACCATTTTCCTCTATTAAAAATAAGAACAAAAATGATGTAAGTACAAGTCTAGGGAGAAAATCCATCTCAAAAAGATATTTTATGAGAGAAAGCCACCCAAACTTATAAACTGAAGATTCTATCTCAAACTTTTCAGTATGAGACTCATATCATCCGTCATTCTTTCAATAGTCATAAATTTCGGGGGCTATACTCTGCGATACTTCACTCACCGGCTCTCACTCTATAACGTTTCACTTCGCCCCGATGCACCGACAGCAGGTCAGTCCCTTAACAGGTATCCCTCTCTGGTAACACTTTTCGATTAGAGCCCTCCGCAGGTAACCTTTTTCGGAACAGAGTTAGTCTCAATAAAAGTACCATTAATACGAGTACAAGTACAAAGAGAGAACTCACCCTAAAAGAACGTCCTATGAGAAAAAGAGCCCCACAAACTTATAAATTGGAGGTTCTGTATCAAACTTCTTAATGTAGGACTCGCATAAAAAATGTTAGAAAATAGTTATTTTATAGCTTCAACATAAATATGAGCAAAGAAAAAAAGAAAAGAAAGAAAAGCTATCACTTCCCCAATCAAAACCTAAGAGATTGTAACTATTACATAATGAAGCAACTAATCTTTGTCTTCCATCGAGTAAGGAGACAGACCGGTTTCTCAACTAAAAAATGTATTATTTTTAACCAAAGAATGTATTGATTTAAAAAATAATTTCTTTCATAATAACTAGCATAAAATTCCCAATTAATTATATAATACAATAACAGATGATTAATTTCAAAATAAATAAATAAGTGTCATATTGTATTAGACAATATTTTTGCACTTTTTTCCCGTATTTGATGTGGCATGATCGAGATTAGTTTATTTATCAAAGATTTTTCGATTTAGATCGATGGTTAGATAATTATCCAAAATGAATAAAATAAACGGAAGTGAGAAAGAAAAAGGAGGAGGAAACTACTCGAGGATTCTGTACTTTCAATTCCAGCTTCTTAGGTAGTTCAACGGCTAGCTATAACCTCTCCCTTGATCCCTCTAATTCGTGTTTTCAGCACTTTGCATCTTCAAAATCTCAAAGACAAGTTGCCTTCAATCGTTCATTTGGTAGTGAGCTTTCAAGAAGGAATAAATCCTATTAAGAAGCTAATTAATAATTAGAAGCCTAAACGTTATCAACCAATGTAGATATGCATGCTAATTTCCATCAAATTTAGAGGGGATGACTAGTTCCTAATCAAGTGTTCTTTTCTTTTTCCTCCTCCTACATGCACATAAAAAGGGTATAGTCTCTTAATTGTCCCTAGACAAAATCCTATAGGTGATCAAATTGTGCAATAGATTCTAAGGAAAATGTAAATAAATAAAATGAATAGTACTTGGTATTTATTTGTCTATTTACTTAGGGATTGGTACTCATCTATGAATAAACCAAAGAGGGCATGACATGTCTTGGTTGACCTATGGATTATTTATCTGTGGTTCTTTTAGCAGGCCAGCACGAAAGTGGGGTGGACCACACTTTTTTGGGATCCGATGGGGCATTTGTCATATTTTTCTGTCTTTGGATTGGTTATCAGAGATCGCTTTAAAATTTTAAATAGGTTAAAGTTTTTTCATATAATTTTTTATTTTATTTTTGATGGTGTGAAGAGAAATCTGTACATCACTTATTCTTTAAGTGTGGTATTATTATGTGGATTTGAAGTGTTATTAACAATAAAAATCTATGCTCTTTATTGTAAAAAGACTAGGAAAGAATGATTGGACAGCGATCAAGCAAAATATGAAATTCATTAAGCATATTCAGTCAAGGCTTACCCTTATGGTACAATATATCGTATCTGAAAGGATCAAAATACTTATTTTTTTTATGCAAGCTCTTTATTTGATGAAAAAAATATTAGTCACGTCCTTTAAAATTTTCTAGTTACCAAAAATATTTAGTATAAAAATCGGTCTTATGGTACAACAAATCGGGGTCTCGCATCCCTATGAGTTGTTACTTCTTGATCCCCCCCCCCCTCC
>JAOVVI020009749.1:0-13421 GCA_028571085.2 Nepenthes alata
CAGGAGTATCCAGCGGCAAGAAAGAAGAAAACTATGGGAGAATTTAGGGATGAGGTCATTAGTTTTTGTAACAATGAAATGGCCCGTGTAACATCCACCATTCTAATCCTTTGGTTGTAACTGCACTTGTTTCGGACGAAGCTTTAGACTATCAGATGAAACGAGTGTTTATTGATAATAGAAGTTCGAGAAATTTGCTTTGCCTTGATACATTTTTTAAATTAGGACTCAAGAGAAGCCAGATGACGGCTACTGAAGGACCCCTCTACGGACTGGATAATGAGTCAGTGCCAGTATAGGGAGTCATTCATCTTGAGGTCACGCTCGGGAATTATCCGAGGATAGCGACCAAGACCCTCTCGTTCTTGACAGTAGACTTCCCGTTCATCTACAACGCCATCCTCGAGTGTCCCTGTTTGGCTGCCTTCGGAGTCGTAACCTCAATCCCATATCTAAAGATGAAGTTTCCAACGCCATACGGGATTAGAAAAGCCCTTGGAGATCAAGCTACCGGACGGACATGCTATTTGTCCCAAGTCACACAGACACCACTTCCTCAGCCCATGGAGGACTTGGACTTCCGTGACGAGACGACACTGCAATAGGCCGAGTCCGAAGAAGCAATTGACCCAGTCCTTTTGGATCCTAGAGATCCTGAGAAGTATGTCCAGATAGGGAGTTCGCTACCTCAACCCTTCCGAGACCAGCTCATCAGTTTCCTACAAGAGAACTCGGACGTCTTTGCTTGGACACTGAGTGACATGCCGGGGATATTGAACAGGGTAATGGTCCATAAATTGGATCTAGATCCCAGTCATAAGCCCGTTCGATAAAAAAGAAGAAACTATTCAGTGGAAAAACAGGTGGCTTTCCGGGAGGAGGTAAAGAAGCTCCTGGACGCGAGATTCATAAGGGAAGTGCATTATCCAAACTGGCTGTCCAACGTTGTGATGGTCAAAAAGAATAACGGAAAGTGGAGGATGTGCATAGACTTTACAGATATCAATAAGGCATGCCCAAAAGACAGCTTTCCCCTGTCGAGGATCGATTCACTTGTAGACTCGACGTCCGGTCATGAGCTTCTAAGCTTCATGGACGCGTATTCGGGTTACAACCAAATAAGGATGAGTTTCGAAGACGATGAGCACACATTATTCATGACAGATTAAGGGACATACTGTTACAAAGTCATACCCTTCGGTCTTAAGAATGCTGGTGTGACTTATCAGAGGCTCGTGAATAAGATGTTTGAAGGCCAGATCGGAAGGAATGTGGAGGTCTACGTGGACGACATGCTCGTCAAAAGCAAAACAACCAACCACCACATCTAAGATCTAGATGAGACTTTCAACGTTCTAAGAGCGTACTAGATAAAGCTCAACCCAGCCAAATGTACATTCGGAGTGACATCTGGGAAATTCTTAGGTTATATTGTTTCACGCTGAGGGATTGAAGCAAATCTAGAAACGATCAAGGTCATCTTTGACATGAAATCCCCTAGGACCGTGAAGGAAGTCCAGAAGCTTACAAGGAGGCTAGCAGCGCTGTCATGCTTTTTGGCCAAGTCGGCCGAGAAGTACTTACCGTTCTTCAGGGCCCTGAGAGGGACAAAGACTAAAGGTTTCCAATGGACGGTTGACTGCGAAGAAGCTTTTCGAGAACTCAAGGGGTACCTCTCGAACCCTCGTTGTTGACTTCACTCCAAGCGGGCAAGGAGTTGTGCTTTGCAGTATCTGACAAAGCCTTGAGTTTAGCCTTGATCAGTTAGCAGAACGATAGGCAACGACCTGTGTATTACATTAGCAAGATCCTGGATAACGCTAAGACAATGTATTCTCATGCAGAAAAGATGGCTCTAGCACTCGTGTATTCCACTCGAAAATTGAGACCACACTTTGAAGCACACAAAGTAATTTTCTTGAACGACCAGCCCCTAAGAGCGATTATGCAGAAGCCAGAAATGTTGGGACGGTTGGTCAAGTGGGTCATTGAGCTGGGTGAGTGCGACATAGAGTTTCGTCCGAGGCCTGCTTTAAAAGGTCAAGCCTTGGCCGGCTTTATTCTCAAAACTACAACCTCAATTTAGGATCCTTGGACACTTGATGCTGAAGAACCACACAGCCCAGCAATCTGGACTCTGTATGTGGACGACTCATCAATGAAGGATGGTTGTGGAGCTAGTGTTGTGTTGAGGACTCCTGAAGGGTCAGAAATAAAGTATTCGATGGTCCTCGGATTTCCAGTGACAAACAACGCCACGGAGTACGAGGCCCTACTTGTTGGTCTTCGATTATGGTCATATACGACAACTCTGAGGGTGCTAATACGAGAAACTCCTTTCAGCCTATATTACGGGGTCGAGACAATCATCCCAGTGGAAGTTGAGCTGCCAAGCCTCCGAGTGAAAAGTTTCGATCCACTCAATAATGTATAGAAATTTCGGGAGAACCTTGACCTCCTTGAGGAAGTCCGAGACGCAGCAAGACTACAGACAGCGACTTACCAGTAGAGGGTCGCCCGATATTATAATAAGTAGGTGAAGGCGCGCTAGTTCGAAATAGGACACTTAGTGTTGAGAAGCATCGAGACCACCGGCAAAAATACAGGTCGGAATACACTGTCCCCAAATTGGGAGGGACTATTTCTGGTCTCGGCCATCCTCCGAAACGGGGCGTGCGAGCTACACACCCAGGAGGGAAGGCTTGTCCTGCGGACATGGAATGCCGCTCACCTCAAGAAATATTATCAATAAACTTGTACAATACACATGTATAATAATTGCATCACCTCATGTGCTTGTATCATATTTCCTTAATAAAATAACAGTTTTTATTTAATTATTGTTTTGCATTCAACTGAGTGTTTGCATCTCATCCTGTGCATGATCAAGATCTAGGCTGCCCCTAAGTCAAGTGGATAGGATTTCTTTTTCTTGCTACTGAAACTCAGTTCCATACCGAGCGACCCAAGAGGTTGTATTGAAACTTGGTTCCATATTGAGCGGTCCAAGAGGTTGTGTAAAACTCGGCCAAGGCCAAGCGGCCCCAGAGGTCGGACCTAAAACTTAGCAGTGCTAAGCAACTCTTAAGAGATTCAATTAAAACTTAGGGCGCTTAAACAGCTGGCATGCGAAAACCCTTGAGGTAGCATCATCAACCTAAGATGGTCTAGAGGTTCGGACACTCGACTCAAATGGGACAAGGCTTCCTAAGAGTCTAAGTCTAGAAAAAGAACAGCATAAGACAATCTGGAGAAAGATTGCAACGGAAAAGTAAATTTTATTTACATTTTAAGTGTACAGCATGCACAATGTACATGTAAAAGAAAAAGAAACGGAAAACAACTCTACAACTCAACAAATCTACGATCAGCCCTCAGAAGGTCCGAGAGGCCCCACTTGCTCCGAAGATCCCGGCTGCCCAGGAGTTTTGAAATGGCTCGATGGTCCAGACCTGGAAGGGCCGGGAGAACCGCCCCTTCCTGGGAGACCATACAAGTCGTCCGAGCATGTAGCGCTAACATTCCGAGGATCAAACACGACTGTGAAAAACTGTGGGCGCAGCAACCTTATCACCTAGCAGCACAAGTTGATGCCGTCCCAGCACTTGCCCTCCAGTGCTGGCACTATGTCCACGGCCCTCACGGAAGTCCTCAACACCTCCTCTAACTGGAAGTTCCTGTCTCGGAGAAGCCTATATTGAACCTGCTGGAGTTTCAATGTATCCTTGAGGGAAGCAACCTTTCTCTTGGTCTTAGGAAGTTCAGCTCCAAGTGTTTGTTGGCTTCTCTAGCGGCCTTGAGGGACTCCAGCTCAGAGCAAGTCTAGGCGACACCACCTATGAGCTGACCAAGGTTCCCAGCCAACTCGTGGAATTGCAAAGGAGAACAAGCTGTTAAAGTATGAGTGGAAGGAAACAAAAGAGCAAAAAGTTTAAGGGAGGACAAAAGGATACCTGAGAGACACGAGAGCCACTAACTGAGCTCTCCTCTCTAGGGGCCTCCGACAACTGTGGCTCAACAGCAGGCACCACAAAAACCTCAACCTTGGTCTCGGACGTAGGGGCAGCTCTATCAAAATCAGGGATTGGGGGCTCAATAGCTTCAGCGTACTCCGTAGCCCCAGTCTCAACTTCAACGGCGCATGGAGCTCTAGCAACGTTCTCGACCAGGGCCTCCTCATGGACCTTGGACGAAATCATCATGGGGCTGTAGATTTGGATTGCAAGGTATTGGGAGCTTAGTGGTCTTGGCAGCGGGCAACTCCGCCGCCCGATTCTCCTCAGCCTCAGCAGTCTCAGAATATGTCGTCACAATCATCACCACTGCTTCATCGGCCCGAGTCGTCTCAGCCTTCCCCGCAGCCTGCTCAATGATGTTATCGGATGAATTGTCCATCTAGTCCATGACCTCACCAGTAAAAACGAAGGAGATATCAGGCACAGAGTCGCAGAGAGGAAGAGCAATTGGTGACTCCATGTGCAAGACCGCGGCCTCAGAAGGCTGCTCGGAAGCCTCGCAACCGCTGATGGCCCAATGGCTCCAGCTCCTCAGACTGGCACCTTTTTCCTGAGCAGGCGCTCAATGACGGTCTCGTCGTCATCGGAGGAGGAAGGGTACTCAACGATCGCCGTCGGACGCTCCCAGGTCTCAGTCCGACGACTCGTAGTTGTCCGCTCGGACGCTTCCTCGATCCTCAGAGCCTGCCATTTCTTCTTCAGCTTCTTCTTGCTGGGAGCACTGGGGGCGCCAGAGTCCTCAGGTTGGCTCTCCCACTTGGCTTGTACAAGGAACTCTGACCTTAGCCACTTGTTCTTTTTATTCTCATTAAAAGAACTAAGGTTGGCCAGCAATAGGTTTGTGAAGTCCTTCGCAACGGCCCTCTCCTCGATCGTGACGTCCTCACGAAACCTGGACTCCACGTTCCCCCACTGATTGGAGATGGCCCAGATTCGAGGAACTCCTAGGAAGAAAAATTTATCTTTTCACCTTTTGGTGAAGTCAGTGTTTCCACCGCTCATCACTAGAAACTCAGGACTTGGGGTCGCAACAATTTAGTCTTGACTGTGCGAAAACCTTAATATAACTTTCATCGCCACCGAATCGAGGAGCATCTCGTGGTAGCATGCAAAGATGCAAAGTGAAACCAAGTACCTAACGACGTTAGACTGAAGTCTGGCCACGGGGACTTAAGGGTCCTTCATTATCTCGTAGAGCTCCAATGGCATGGGATATCAAAGACCACCTTTAAGGTGGACTTCGTAAACAGTAACGAAACCATCAGGAGCGCTGCAAGTCCTATCATGGGTATCAGGGATCACCATGCCCATCGAACTTGGAATCTTATAGCGTGCTCTGATGGCTTCGAGGTTAGCCAAGGTCAGTGAAGAGGCGAGATCTTTTACTCCTAGCGCAATCGAAGAGTTAGGAATAGCAAAGAAGACGAAGGAGAAGGAAGAAGGAAATTGCCAGAGAACGCAGAGAGAGTTTGGAAGACTTTGAAAAATTTTGAGTGCGTAAATGGGAGCAGCGAAGGAAAAGAGAATTCAAACGGCTGAAATTCAAAATACGCGCCCATTAATTGCTTGGCCACGCGTCAACTGCCCATGGGATGTAGACAATGATGACACTTCCCTTCCCAAGGAAGCAAAGTGATGCACATTTAATGCGCAAGGTTAGTGCGTTTTAAATGCACCAATTGGCGGCGCAGACCAACTCCTCGGATTTGGAGAAAGAGTTCGCGGATGATGTTTTGTCAAGCTAATTCAATTGAACGTATGCGGACACTTGCAAAGTTCATGCTAGAGAAAGACAACATTCAACCGCGGACAAGGCAACTATTGTCAGTGATGCCCGAGGACATTGATGGACTCGGATACATTTGCCAATAGCGATCAGTTGACAGGATGCACTATCATCTCAGACTCGAAGAAAATCCTCAGATGTTTGTATCAGACGGATTATCTCAAGAACTCCTCGGGCTTTTTGGTCAAATCGCTGGTCTCAGAAAAGCGTCCCTGGAGTTTTTACTCTCAGCAACATCCTCGGATATTTGTCAGAGAGAAGAACGCGTGCCACCGTTAGGCTACAACTAGATTGCGGACACGGAGCAAAGACGTGGATAGATTTCTGAAGGAGAGTGTCTTCGCGTGACGCTTGAGACACTTTCGCGGACGGTGAACATGCTAAAGGTTGAGATTCTCGAACCTTTTCGCATGGAGGGCTCGTGATGGGTAGCGGATCCCCATGGCCCAAGACTAAAACCCGCTTTCACAAAATGGGTCCACGTCCCTGAATGACCCAAAAAGCCCACACAGACCAAGAGGTTAATGTAGCTGAGAAGGCCCAAGGCCCTGAGGACATGCCACAAGAAGGCTGCTCAGGATGGACGAGGATGCCAGCTCAGGGATGATGTCCTTAAAGGCATGCGCGTCCTACAACACGCAACCTGCACAAAAAATGACGGCTTCCGGCACACGAGTGGTGTGACGTCTCGCAGAATCAGTCCGCATACACGCAATCTTCCTGACACGGCAAAGTGGATTTGCAGAATTGGTAGCATGGCTTTCTGCACACACCAATCTCCACGTGGCGACTCAATGCAGAGGATTTCAACTATTATATAAGCATTCACTTTGTACCTGCTAAAGGATCCGAAGTTTGAGATTTTGAACTCTTTTATTTACACATTAAGAGAGAGAAAGAGTAGAAAAATCACACTGTATGGTAGAGAGAAAAAAATAAAGGGCTTGTGTTGTAAGAGCAACTCCTAAGAGTTTTCATACACTTTAGTCCTCAGCCTCTTGTACTTATACTCGCACATAGTAGAAGCAGTTGTCGGATCAAAGTCCTGTGATTTTTTCCTCTTGTTCAGTAGAGGGCTTTCTACGTAAAAATCTTACGTGTCATATTCTCTCTCTCGCCCTTTCGCATACATACGGTTTGGTGTTACTGTCGGATCCTCGTCCCTATCAGAGTAAGGATCCGAGGATGCAACACATACATTATTAGAAATGAATACTTTTACGTTATGTTTGATTGTTAAAATTTAATAAAATAATAATAGAATAATTATTTTCAAGGAATAGAATAAAGTGAGAATAGAATTTAGAATTAATATTCTATTATTTAGTTAGTCAATTGGATTAGGTAAAATTAAATTAAGAATTAACTTTCTAATATTTAATATACACTAACAGTAAGAGGACTAATAAAAAAATTAATATAAAATGATTCTTTTACTCTTATCTAAAGAAATAATATTTTAACATATATTAAAAAATTTAATAAATTTGATTAAAATTGAGTCACTTGACCTAGAGCAACATTAATAATATTTTTTATTTTGAAGGAATAACTATTCCTGTTGAAATTATTATTCTTACTATTAGAGTAACTAAACAGTGGAATAGTAATTCTATTAAGAATAAGATAGGAAAGGAATTCATATTTTATCCTATCAACAGCAAACTATTAAAAGAAAAAACAAAAAACTAAGTAGAAGTTATTCATATTGAAGTAGGTTCATCATGAATTTTTCCGCCAGAATCCTTTCTGTAACCTATGCGTTGTCCCTTTCTTTCTTATTCGTATATAGTCATTTTGATTATCATGGCAACATTCTGTTTGGCCCAAAGTTTACCGGGAAAAAGAATTTATTTGTAGCATTACTCTTTGTGCCTGATTTCATCCAAACACTTGTAGGATTGTGTGAGAAGAAGAGTGATGAAATCCGTGACTGCAAATCCTTACTGCTCCGAAGCAGCTGCTAGGGACGCCATGGAAGCGGTTTGGGACATTTGCTACAATGATACAAAGCCTTTTGACAGAGCTCCTTGATGCAGGATAAGTTTCTATTTAAGACACTATGAAGATGGTGCAATATTGCTTATAATTATTTGTTCACAGATCACATTTTTTGGGGAATAACTTAGGTAATTCAATTGCACTCCCATTGTTAAAGAACTTCCTGGGTTGAAACGTGCATCAAGAATTTTGGATCTAAATTGATTTTTTTTTGGCCTTTTGTTGTCCTGTTTTATCTGAAATGTATTGCATCTTCTTTGTGCTATCCTATGGAATACTGGTGATACTGACCACCATGACCTCCGGCATGGAGGTACTATAATTTAAGTTGTTTTCCACGACTACTAATAATAAACAGCCATATCTAGAAACACTGCATATGTGCATCTATGGTCTGATATTCAGTATGAGAACTTTGAGTGATAAGAGAGTTATATTGCTTGATGATATTGCCTAGCTCATAACTTGCATGCGTTCTTGATAATGAAATCTCAACTTGTTATTCGGGTGTCTTCAGGGTTCGGTTTTGAGCAACATAGAAGCTCTGAGTAAAGCCATTCAAGGCCCCAAATTAATCAGGGAATAATGTTGATTGATTAGGATGAAGCCCTGGAGCGACAATCTCATCCAATTTGCACGAGAAATGTTTGAAGATATTCATCAGATACTTGGTTGAGGTAGTATCTCATCCATTTATATTCACATGTTCATATAAAAATAGATATATAAAATCAAAAATGAGTATTTGAAAGATGTGTGGAGGATAGTTCATGTAACATCATGCATTTTAGGCATGCAATAACTCTGTTGAAAGACTTTGTAAAGATGACCATGTGCCCGCCCCCTCTGATCATCATCCTCAACCCTGTGAAAAGAATGGAAAACAGGAAAAAAAATTCATTAAGAAGAAAAAATGCCTCAAGTGAATTCTGAATCCTCGGAAATTTATGTTGAAATGCAAGATAAGAACTCCCAAAGTATGAACAGTTCTAGACGATCAAATCATTATAACAAAAGCCGATCTCTTCTTGTACCAAACCACAGAAACTACAGGATATTCACAAAACCCACTCAACTGAGAATTATAATTTCAAAAAGGGAACTAAAAAATAAAAAAAGCCATGTGAATTCTGATATTTTCCCCATCACACCAATAACCTAACATGGGTTGTAGCTAATCAGTTTGTACTCTATCCAACCGGTCGATGCTCTTTCGAGCTTTGATCAACTTCTGGTCTACCATTTTCCGGGGCCTTTCATGGCTATCCATGCTTCTTCTAGGCCTCTCAAAGTTTTCCATCGTCTCAACATTACTTGGATGGTTCTTTGGTATTTCCAGCTTGTCAACACTCGGCTGTGGTTTCATTCTTCGATCTGTGCTCTTCCTTGAAACATCGGTGCTCCTCCTTGGAGGCACAAAGCAGTCAGTGCTTTTCCTCGAATCCTTCCTGTTTTCCACAGCTGAAATGAACTTCTTCAAATGCTTGAGGTACTCAGGATAAAGCTCTAAGTTGCAGTGGTTCCCCCCTTTAAGCCACAATGGTTCGTACTTCTCTTTACACAGTTCCCATAATTGCTTTCCATGGGAGCAATCAACCACTTCATCTGAAGTTCCCTACACAGCAAGTTTCTAATATAAGATGGTGAAAAATTAACTAGTCTCTGACAGATGAGTAGTAGTGGCTAATATATAAATCTATTGTGGTCAATAAAAATATCAGAGGGGCAAACAAAGATTTCATGTGGGGTACCGTTGAGAAACTTGTTTGAAGGCATACTTACATGGATGATAAGTACAGGACAATTGACGAGTGGAATTTTGTCGATGTTCTGAAGAACAATTAACAGAAAATGAAACCTGGTGACACGGAATTCGAAACTATCATTTGGATAAAATGAAGAGACACACTTAGATAGTATCTGAGATACCTTATAAATGTCAAACCAATATGTGTGCTTCGCCGGATACATGACTCTGAGACCGGAGAGTATAGGACTGTGCAGAATAACAGCAGCTAACTGAGGGAGTCGCACTGCAAGATCCAAAGTTGGACCACTTCCAACAGACTGGCCATAAAGAATTACATCTTCTTGCTTAGCCCCATATCTTTCTTCAAGGCACTTATATGCAGCTTCTATGTCTGCATATGTATTCTGCTCAGATGGCTGTGACAAAAACATAGATATTAGATAACGTGATTCTTCCTTCTGAGATCATTAGAGCATGGAATGAATAGTATAGGACGTTGTTTTTCATGCATACACAAACAGCAAACTGCAAACAAACCTTCCCAGAAGACTGCCCATATCCAGAATAGTCATAACTGCATAAAAGAATGACAAGCAATCAGACAATTCTTTGTTTGAACGTTGAATGGCGACCCACTAGTAGGAAAAAATGCCTACCATGAAGATTCATTAGGCATCAATAACATTCTTTATGTTCTTCTCAAAGATAAAGCCAAGATAGAAAACCAAAGGATGTAAGACCCCAAGTTGTGAATCCAAACTCCGTCATTATAGGATATCACTTTCAGAACCCTCTCGGGCAACTATATATCTACTCAGAAGTTTTAGTAGCAATACTTGAGCTTCAGATTGTTTCCACATGGTAGATATTCTTTCAAAATACATCAACTTGGATAGTGAGAATTCCTTGTACATTTGCTGCTTTCTGGCAACCTCTGCTAACATTAGTGTTTCCCATGTTAAATATGTGGATACCATCAGCGTTATTTTTGCTGGGAATCACAGCAATGGACGTCTTAGAAAGTTCAGCTGTACACTATTGGTAACACATCGAACCATTATACCCTAAAAATCTCAACTGTCAAATAATTTAAGCTAATTTCAATTTCCTTTGTGATGGAAGCGCATGGTTCTTGAATAAAATAGAGGGATTGAAGATAGCAACTAAGACCTGCAATCAATTTGCCTTACCCATCCTCCTCCATCCCCTATGCCCCTTTTTGACTTAGTGTATCTTGGAGTTGAGATACGGCTTTGTACATGAAATTGAGCCATGCCCAATTCCCACCAACTCAACTCACCCCATTTAACCTATAAAAAAAGACTATGCAGAAGTTCGAAGTTGTGTTTATTTCTAGGGTATTACAGCAAATTAGGTTTATCCCCACGCAAGCAACTGTCTACTTCTTGGTAGAACCTAACAAATATTTTCCTCGATCAGAGAAATTTATACTAGATAATATTTTCATAAAGGTTGTGGCTATGCATATTTATGCTCCAATACCCAGCATGGTAGTACAGGACACTGTTTGAGCAAAAGATAAAGGACATAAATTTCATGCTTTACAGCTGCAAGAACAAATGAACGAGCCAGCAGAATGTTGAATTCATACTCATCATCATTTTTAGCAAAATTGGAAAATCTATCGGTGATAATACTCCAAGAAGCCGTATCAACGAAATTGCATAACGAGATTAACTGCAATGGACTATCTATCCAACAGATTACATTATTCTCTCAGCTATTGCCACTTCAATATGAAAGCAAGTCTATGACAGTATCCATGGAATTGCCGTCCTTCAGGATTAAAATCTCCCTTAATTACCAAGAACAATGGAAAAGTTCAAACAAAATTCGCTAGAACTACCAAATATTCAGTAGTTAAAATCGACCGAAATTCGAAGAGAAAAGAAGTGGAGCGCAAAGCAGAATTCTCTCCGATACCAAAGCAGAATTCGAAGAAAAAGAACTCTGAAGAAATCTGAGGAGAGAAGAAAGGGCAGCCTACCCTAAGAGGTTGATACGTAAGTGGATGCTCAATTCAAGGAAGAGCTCATACATCTGACCCAAATCGGCGGCGTTTCCATGAGAGTAGAGTAAAGTGGAGGTGGCCATTGGGTACCTGACGTACATTGCCGCAATCTCCGTTCCCCGGCGCGTCGGCAATTTCAGAACCTCCACGTTTTCACGATGAGGGAAGGGGCTCAGAAGCAGTAGACCGGTGAGATCGTCAGTGATCAGATTGTATGAAGGCGGGTTCGGTGGGAAGAAGGCGAACCTGGCCGCCATTGATGATGCCACCCCGCCCATCTCCCTCTATCTCCTGTTTCTGATTTCTCACTATGCAATTATCAAATAAACTATTTAGCGTTCAGGTTTTGGTTTTCTTTCTGGGTTTGAATTAATTCAGATCCAAGAATCCTTTGATTTTCACTTTTCCAGAAGGTTCAACTTTAGAGGGAGAGAGGAACATAGTGTGTGAGTGGAACGCCTCTTTCTTCCCGTTGCTTTCTGCTGCCGGCATCCCAGAAGAGAGAGGCAGAGGCAGAGGCAGAGGCAGAGACAGAGACAGAGACAGAGAGGGCCATTGAAACCATTTTTAATTTTTCTTTTTGGGTAATCTGCCACTAAAACATTCTTCAAGGAATTTTTACGTAGAGAAGCTGAAAACTCTATGGTTTTGATTTTAAAATATACAAAATTACTCATGTTATTTTTTAAATAATCTTTTATAATATTTAAATATATAATTTATTGTTAGAAACGTCTAAAAAAAACAGGCATATAAATAATTTTTTATGTTTTAAAAAAATATGTACGTTTGTGTAATTTTTTCCTCGGCACAACTTACACATAATTGTTAATTTATCTTATGGAATAAAAATATTTTGTTAATATTATTAATGAAAAACATTTATACAATTAATTTGGTGTACGCATGCATACGGGGCCCATCAAATAAAAGTGACATGTCGGTGGAAAAAGCACCATACAAAGCATCTAAGAGTGTTATGTGACCAACGCGGCGCTAAACCAATTATTAAACAATATCTGACCATCAAATATTCAAGTTCCCCATAGTGCATAGTCAAGATCAAGCCTTAGCTGCTTCAACTCATAATTCCACACAAATAATAGAGCAACAGTGGTATAAAGAAAACGTCAAAATCAATGAAATAATGCACCTAAATTAATTAATGAAGTTGGAAACTTTTATACATGACATAAATATCAGGTATGGTGTTGCATGGCACACTGTTTTAGTGGACCGATTAGATTCAATGAGGGTATATGATGCCTAGCCTACAGTCACTTCAATAAATAACTCGGCAAAAGAAAAGAAAAAAAGCTACCCTAATGATTCAATCATGCTAACCGATCAGTGGGAAAAGTAGTAAATCAACTGTAATTTTTTAGTCAGTCTTCCACCAATTCAGTAAGCCCCTTAAAGAAGTGGGCTGCCACCCACCACCTTTCTTAAATATGTTGTCTAATCTCCTTAATTATGCTATTGAGTTGTTTAGCACCTAACCACCCCTCTTCCTCTTTACTCAATTCACCTAATACTAGTTTTCTATTTAAATGGTCATGTCGTTTGCTTCTAAGACAGATTTTGAGGATTAATTAAGTATTAGTATTTGTTTTTTTTATGAGTATTTGATCTATTAGATTGATTGAATTAGCTCTTATCAATTAGAAGCGTGAGTCACTAGTTAGATAAAAAATGTTACCATCTTCAACTATATCAACAAGTATCGGTGAATAAATGGCTCGAGGATCATGAGGTCATGGCGGAAGAAATGCTGCCTTTTTGGGAAACACATCTGTTAAGAAATCACCACACAAAGGGGGGGTGATGGACGATCTT
>JAOVVI020009750.1:0-13420 GCA_028571085.2 Nepenthes alata
AGACAATAAAGTTCTTAGTTAAGCATTCTCTTGCAAACTCCAAGTAGGCCAACAAAGCTTCATATTTGGCCATATTGTTCATGGCTTAAAGACTGAATGTCATCAAGTATTTGATCTCAAATCTATTTAACATTATCAATTATATGCCAACTCTGCTTTTGCACTGAAGTGATGCCCCATCAACATACAACGTCCATACTGGTGATGATCCTTTGATAGTTAAGTCCCCATGATTATTTGTTTCTTCAAAGATTGGAATCATTATCTTAACTATTAAATTTACAAGAATTTGACTATTTATGGAAGCTCATGCTCTAAATTTTACATTAAACTCACCGAACTCAATGGTATATTTAATCAAATATTCGGATACTTTTACTTTTTTAAAAAACCCCTTTTAATGATTGATTCATTAGAATTACAATATTGTATGCCTAAAAATATAGTCAGAGGCTCCTTACTATGAAGATTAAGGCTAAAACTATTTCTTTGCTTGAAAATATCAAATTTTCGTGTCTGATAAGATCTCATTAACATAGTATACCATATCTTGTATCCCTATTTCTTCTTAGAGCTATTTTAGAAATTGTTAGATAGAGATACGACTCTTTGCCTTCTTTTGGATAAGTCAAAAGTGGTCAATTTGCCAAATACTCTTTCAACTTAAAGCTTGTTGATATTCCTGTGTCGATCGAAAACCATTGGTTCTCACTCCCTTTAAAGATTTAAAGAATGGTAGAAACTTTTTGACTGATTTCGTTAGGAATTGGGATAAGATAACAAACTTTCTTGTTAACTTCTAAATTTTTTTAATCATCCGAGGAGGTTTCATATCCATTATATCTTTTATCTTATTTGGATTTTCTTCTATTCCTCATTGTAAAGTAATAAGTGCCAAAAATTTACCAAAAGTTATTCCAAATACACATTTTGTTGGGTTTAACTTTATCTAATGTGTTATGAGTACTTCAAAAGCCACGATTAGATCATAAATATAGTCATCAGCAAGTACATCATTAACGAGCATATTGTCTCCGTATACCTCTGTGTTTTTTTCTAATTTGGCACTTAAATATCTTATTCACCAGCCTTTGATATATTGCCCTAATAATTTTTAAATTGAAGGGCATTATTTTGTAACAATAATCCCTTAATCAGTCATAAATAAGGTCATTTTTTTATTCTCTAGGTTCATCCAAATCTAGTTATATCCCAAGTAAGTATCTATAAAAGTTAACATTTCGTGTCCAAACGTTAAGTCCATTAATTGGTTGATTTGTGACAATAGGAAACTATCTTTTAAACATATTTTATACAAAATAGTAAAGTTGATACCCATCCTTCACTTTTTCATTGCTTTTCTTAACTAAGATGACATTGGATAATATGTTTGGATAATGAACCTCTTTGATGAACCTGACAATGAGCAATTTTTTGATCTCTTTGAGAATGGTAATGAATTTTTCATAGAACAATTTTATCTTTTTTGTTTCAGCGGCTTGTACTTCAGAAAAGGCTCAACTTATAAACCATCACTATTGTGGATATTTTTAGAATGTCTGCCAGTGTCCAAATAATGACATCTGAGTCATTTCATAGGAACTCTATTAATTGCACTTGCAAACTTAGGGTTTACAATCCATTGATCTGAATGAATTTATTTGGATCAAATGAATTAAAAGAAACTTGGACAGGCAATTCTCTAGGCTCTCCTTGTTTAAGTGCATTCTCAACTTGAAGATCAAATTTGTAATATCTCAATTTTTTAAGTATAAAATTAAGATTATATAATCAAGGTTGGGGTTAATTAATGAGATATTAAGTTATGAGGAAATATCATAATGATCAAGAAGTTACTTGCCAAGAATAAGAACAATGGACCAGCACAAATTGGAGGAAATAAATCCGGTCAGTGAGCGTCAACCGAATGTTATGTAAAAAGAGACCGGTCAACATGTTGACCGGTTAATTGGACAATTTGCTCGGTATGGCAAAATGGCCAGGTTTGCACTAAGAGCCAGGATTGTATTGCCGGCACAAATGAATAGTTGAAATGCTTGTGAGAGGAATGACCAATATGGGAAGTGACCAGTATGCTTGTGAGAGCAATGACCGATTTGAAAAATAACCGGTATGCTCGTATGAAGAATTGCCTGAAATGGGTATTTTGAGCGTAATGGTTCATTGGTCAGTCAGGTGCAAATTGTCAGAATGGTACCATGGAAGGAAAAATGCATTTCGGGCGGTATGGTGTATTTTGCCAGAAAGAAGTAAAGTGATTAAATAGAGCCAAAATCACCGGCATGAATAAACAGCGAAAGTGACCTGTATGGATGTAACAAAATTGCTAAGATAGTGATACCAGAATTGATGAGGGTAAAGTGAGGGACGAGTAAAATGATCGGTATGCATGTAAGAAAATTGCTCGGTATGAATAAAAATACCGGAATAGTTATAAATGCCAGAATGGGTAAAAATACGAAAGAATATCTGATCGGTATGATTGTAAGGAGAAATGACCGAAATGAGCAAGGTGACCAGTATGCATGATAATTGCCGGGATGCACAATTCGCTCGGTATAGCGCAATTTGTCCGGTGTGGTTCATTTTTTCAGAATGAAGCAAAATTACCGGTATGAATGAAGAGCCGATATGGATGAAATTTTGGTGCTGCAAAATGATCAGTATGCCTGTAGCCAAGATATCGGGATGAAAATAGGTAAAAATGTTGAAAAGGTCATTAGATCAATATGGGTGAGTTCTAGAAAGATCAAAAATCCTCTATAAAGTGGAGAGATGAGTTTATAAATATTGAGTCTAGGATTTTGGAAGCAAAGTTTAGAAGCGGTGAAGGAGGAGGGAGAAGGAACAACGACGACAGAAAGCTTGAAGGGAGAAGAAAGCAAAAGAGAGGAGAAAGGATTTCTCCACCGCTTTCGATCCGACCAGAGTAAAAATAACGGTAGTTTGAGCTAAGGCAAGTATATCTCGGACGTTATTCATTATTTTTACAGCTTTCGAATATCTCCATTTTATTATTTATGCTCTAAAACCCCTGTTCTCGAAGATTTGTTACGATTAATGTATATTTCTCATGATTTCTTGAGTAGATTTTCAATTTATGTATATATATGATGATGCATAACTCCGATTTTATCGTTTGATGTGCAATTTGTGTTTGTTCTGTGTCCAAACGGTGTGCTTGAAACCTAACTCAAAAATTTGGGGATTTTGGTTCTGAAATTTTGAGAAATATGATAGAAATACTATTTAACCTATTGTTAAGCTTGATGAAACGTTCTGTGTCTGAAGTGTTATAAAAAGTTATACTGTTAAATTTCTGGCATGTTCTGAAACTGTCTGAAAGATGTTATGAAAGACCCTGACTTGCCGTTGAGGCATGGTAAGTAAAGAGTATATGAATCTGACCAAGAATTCTTTCAGTTAAATATCTCAGTTAAGTATTTCAGTTAAATTTTCACTTAAGTATTTCAGTTGGGTATTTTAGTTAAGTAAGTTAATAAGAAAATGGACCTAAGACTATTATTCAGTCAGGTAAGGTTTTTCGACATACCTTATAAAATTATGGTGGTAATCGAGGATAATTCTATCTATGGAGTTATACGTGGTCCGCCCTTCCTTAGGGTGTTAGCCTAGAGGGTAAAAATTCTGATAATCCACCAAGTTTCGGGAGGTATTTGTATATAATCCACCGACCTTTAGGAGGTATTTGTATATAATCCTGCAAGAATGGATATTCATGTACTGGTTACTGGCCTTAATTGTGTGTATAACACAATCCATCCTCGATTATTTGCTCCCACTAGTAGGGTCTACTTGTTTGGTCCTAAAATAAAGAAAATTTTAAAATCTACAGAGTTTACCCCGGCTTCTAATTTCTAAATGCCTATTTTACTGAATTATAATTTTTGAAGTGAGTTTATATTGAATTATGCTTTCACATGTTTCCATGCATCTTTCTACTCTTAAATATTTCCATATTTCAGTTCATCTACACTTGTATTCTGCATGAAAGCATTACATTTGTATGTTTTTACTTTACCTTACTGAGTTTCGGCTCATCGTTTTATTTTTTCCTCATCCAGATGAAACAGTTGAACTAGTTCCCAACGAGAAGGAATAGATAAAGCATAACCAGCAAACTTTGGAAGACTTGAAGCTATTTTGAAGGCCTTGGGAAGATTAGCTTGAATGTAATTGTCTGATTTTTGTGGATAAACTATGTATATGAAATGTATGTTATGAGTGTGATGAAACAACGAAGTATGCTTTCACAGGTATATGTATTTTGGATATAATTCTGCTTCCGCTATACGTTTTTTTGATTTTGTACAGGTCTTACCAGACATCTCTATTCTAGATTTTGGTGTAGTTGATAGGAATATTGAATGTAAAGCCGTAGGAATTGATATGGTGTCTAAGGATCCCGTGTCAGTGATGGAAATATGTGTTGATGGATATTATTTTGTATATTTGTAGGTTTTATTCAGGTTAATTGTATCAGCTAGCTCAATTTTAGGAAAAACTCTATCCGTTTTTCCTTAGAACTTTAAGTTATCTTTTGGGCTTTAGTTTTGTATTTGTATTAACGAAAATATTTTGAAAAAAAATACATTCCGTTACAGCTGGTATTAGAGAAATGAGATGCCTTAGATTTTGATCTGAATTTATGTGAAAGTTTAGGACGATTAAATGAGTAGGACAGCTAAGTTAATCCGGTTAGAGTTAGTCATTCAAATTCGAATAAGTTGGTTAGCGTTAAGTAGGACGAAGACATTATGATAGAATGCTTTGTGTCCTAGTTAATACTAGGGCCTAAATTTTGATCTGACGAAGTTGCTTTTGTTAAAGTGAATGGAAGATAGCAGAATTTAGAAGCCTATAGAACCATAGTTCTGGGTTA
The DNA here is from genome assembly GCA_028571085.2 of Nepenthes alata. Taxonomy (NCBI): domain Eukaryota; kingdom Viridiplantae; phylum Streptophyta; class Magnoliopsida; order Caryophyllales; family Nepenthaceae; genus Nepenthes; species Nepenthes alata. Next base: position 4,925 of record JAOVVI020009750.1, read on the forward strand.
TGAGGTTTGATTTGGGTTTTAAAACAGAATATCTGATTTGAAAATCGCTTAAGGTTAGTGGTTTTGGAATGATTGAATTGCCACTAATTGAGGTTATTTAGGATAATGACTATCAGTCGAATACCTGGATGGCTCCTCTAAGGTTTATAATGGATAAACTTGAGAGTTTGGGTAGAAGGATATGGCACTAAAAGAAGGATTCGGTTAGATTTTTACGGACTATGTAAAGATAATTAGTTTCAGGAAAATATAGGAGAATCCTTTGAATGATAATCTAGGAGTGTTTGAGTTGTTCAATATCAGGGTCAATGATAAGTTGAGCTTGATGTACTAAAGAAAGTAATTAAGGTTCTTGGTTGTCCAAATGAAGTTTAGTTAGCTAAGGTAAGGTAAGGCTGATAGTGGGCTTCTTATTGTCACACTCCATCCCTTAGGATGTTTCGGGAAGCATTTGGTTTTAAAAGAATCATTTTCTCTATGTAACATTTTTGGATGGCCAAAAGATGAAGTTAGTTAATGAAGACAAGGAATAAGTTTATATGTGTTCCAAATTTTCAGAATGAAACTTGATGATGCCAAACTCTGGATGGGTAAATTCTTGTCTGATAAAGTTATGTATTTTGATGTCCGGTCTGGGATTGTAAATGATTAATTCACCTAATTTGAAATATCGGACTTTGATGGAATCCTAAGATGGTTGGTTGGCAAATTACCACACTAGAATTGATGAATTTGAAAAAGAGTATTCTGATTTGTAATTAGGATCACAAATTCTAAAATATCAGAGGAGTTGCAAGAGAGGTGAAGGGTCATCACGAACAGGTTCCAATATCGTAGTGCAGTTATGAAAATATGAAAGGAGAAACCCTTGTGATTTTGCTCGATGTTGATCGAACAGTAAAGTTCTTAGGTTTTAGTCCAATTATTGTGATTTTGCTCGAGGTTGATCGAATAGTAAAGTCCTTAGATTTTAGTCTAATTATCGTGATATTGTAAAAATTGGGTGATCTGATTGGAATAAATAAATTGGCCTGACAATAGGATATTAAATTACTAAATGTTGACATTTCAATGGTAACTTGGGGAGTTTATGAGCTCGTAAGATCTCAGGATCTGATTTGAGGTTCAAGTAGTTGGTTTAGTTTAAGTTAAATTTGATTGACTTTGGGTTAAGATTTTCAGGTAAGTATGTTACTAAGAAGGGATACTTGAATCTGATAATTAAATATGATGGATAAGGTAGTGAGGGCTTGAGATTAAGATATGGATCTTAAGGACTTCGAAGGTGTTGGCAGTGTTGGCGATGATCGAATGCTTGAAAGAAAACAAGTTGATATTGTCTCAGACAAGATGGAAGGTGAAGCTAACCTTGGGTTTCGATGATAAAGAGATATTATAGGAAATATTGTGGATTTTTTACGGGCACGATTTTGTTGTAAAGGAATTTTTGGAAACATGCTTTACTTGGGATGGTTTGACCGCATGATAAGGAACTGCCTATTTTTTTCTCGGGATGAATAGAAAAGAAGTCTGATGTTTGGATTGAGAGTTTGTGGTAATAGCACGAGTATAGAGGTGTTGTTTACTGTGGTGAGAGGTGAAATTTTCAAATTTGATATTTCAATATATAGGTAGATTTGGAAATTTTAAATATATATTCTGTTTGTGTTCCCTAAGATTAGTCGTTGTTCGAGGAACGTGGATTTTTTATGAGTTGCATCGGGATCTGTGATCTTCTTCGGTCTGTAAATATAATTGGAATAAACTAATATGACCGAAGTTGTGGTACCAACCCTTGATACAGTCTCGGGGATATTTCTTAAAGAAGAAGGTTTAGTTGATTGTTGTTAATCAATTATTCGAGGCTATGTTGGGGTCAACTCTGATATTTGAGGATTTTGTGCTAAGTTGGGAAGCATCGATTAATGCTTGTTAAGAATTACTATAGAACCTTGGGGTAGGTAAAATGATGGATGAAGGTTAGATGTGGATAGTTAAAAACTTGATTGTCAAGGGATAAATTGTCTGATAAATCGGCATTGGAGAATGAATATGTAGTTCATCTAATCTATTACTAAGGTTTGATATTTTCTAAGGATAATCATTTAATTGAAGAAATAACTTTGGAATGTTAGAAAGGTTTACTCTCATTAATGGAATTTGAGATTCGGTAAAATTTTAATGACAAAATTTCTATAAATGGGAGAGAATTGTAATATTTTAATTTTTTTGAAGTATAGAAATTAAGATTATATAATCAAGATTGTGGTTAATTAGTGAGATATTAAGTTATGAGAAAATATCATAATGGCCAAGAAATTACCTGCTAAGAACAGTGGACTAGCACAAATTGGAGGAAATAAATATGATCGACGAGCATCGACCGGATGTTATGTAAAATGAGACCGGTCAACATGTTGACCAATTAATTAAACAATTTGCCCGGTATGGCAAAATGGCCAAGTTTACACTAAGAGCCGGGATGGCATTGTCGGCACAAATGAATAGCTGGAATGCTTGTGAGAGGAATGATCGGTATGGGAAGTGACTGGTTTGCTAGTGAGAGTAATGACCGATATGGGAAATAACTGGTATGCTCGTAAGAAGAATTGCCCGAAATGGGTATTTCAGGCGTAATGGTTCATTGGCCAGTTAGGTGCAAATTGTCGGAATGGTACCATGGAAGGAAAAATATATTTCGGGCGGTATGGCGTATTTTGCGAGAAAAAAGTAAAGTGATGAAATATAGCCCAAATCACTCGCATGAATAAATAGTGAAAATGACCTATATGGATGTAGCAAAATTTTCGGGATGGTGATACCATAATGGATGAGAGTAAAGTGAGGGACGAGTAAAATGACCGGTTTACATGAATATACTGGGATGGGTAAAACTACAGGTTGGGATGAATTTACCAGAATAGGCAAGATGACTGATATACATGAAAATTATTGGTTTGCACAATTTGCCTGGTATGACAAAAATGGTGGGTTTGCACAATTTACCGGTATGAGTGAAATTATTGGTGTTGGCAAAATTACCGGTATGGCGCATTTGATCAGGATACACAATCTGCAGGGTATGGCGCATTTGACGAGGATAGTGGGATGTGCAATTTGTTCCGTATGGTGCACTTGACCGGGATGCGCAATCTACCTAGTATGGCACATTTGGCCGGAATGCGCAGTCTGCTAATATGGAGCATTTTAGGCGTTTTGGTGAATGTCCCACAATGAAGCAAACGGACGGAATAAAGAAAAATGATCAATATGATTGTGATTAAAATTACCAGTATTAATTGTAGTAAGAATAATCAGTATGCACAATTTGTCGGTATACGTGATTTGTCGATATGGCAATTAGCCCGGTAAGAATGAGGAAAAATGACCGGCATGCGTCATTGAGGCAAATAACCGATTGTCAATATATCCGGTCAACGTGTTGACCAGACAAGATGGCAAAAAGGCGAGTTTGCACTAATGGCGAGAATGGATGAAAACGACCGGTATACATGTAAGGAAATTGCCCAGTATGAAGCAAAATACCGGAATAGTTATAAATGCCAGAATGGGTAAAAATGCGGAAGAATATTTGACCGGTATGATTGTAAGGAAAAATGACCAGAATGAGCAAGGTGACCAGTATGCATGATAATTGCCGGGATGCACAATTTGCCTGGTATGGCGCAATTTGTCCGGTTTGGTTCATTTTGCGAGAATGAAGCAAAATTATCTGTTTGAACGAATGGCCGATATGGATGAAATTTTGCTGCGGCAAAATGATCGGTTTACCCTGTAGCCAAAATATCGGGATGAAAATAGGTAAAAATGTCAGAAAGGTTATTTGATCAGTATTGGTGAGTTCCAAAAAGATCTAAAATCCTCTATAAAGTGGGAGCTAAGTTTATAAATATTGAGTCTAAGATTTTGGGAACAAAGTTTAGAAGCGGTGAAGAAAGAGAGAGAAGGAGCAATGACGGCAGAAAGCGTAAAGGGAGAAGAAAGCAGAAGAGAGGGGAAAGGGTTTCTCCACCGCTTTCATCTAATCAGGGTAAAAATAATAGTAGTTCGGGCTAATGCAAGTATACCTCGGACATTATTCTTCGTTTTTACAGCTTTTGAATATTTCAATTTTGTTATTTATGCTCTAAAACCCCTGTTCCCGAAGATTCGTTGCGATTAATGTGTATTTCTCATAATTTTTTGAGTAGATTTTCAGTTTATGTATATATATGATGATGTATAACTCCGATTTTATCGTTTGATGTGTGATTTGCGTTCATTTTGTGTCCAAACGGTGTGCTTGAAACCCTAACTCGAGAATTTGGGAATTTTGGTTCTGAAATTTTGAGAAATATGATGGAATTACTATTTAACCTATTGTTAAGTTTGATGAAACGTTCTGTGTCGGAAGTGTTATATTGTTAAATTTTTGGCATGTTCTGAAACTATCTGAAAGATGTTCTGAAAGAGTTTGACTTGTCGTTGAGACATGGTAAGTAAAGAGTATATGAATTTGACCGAGAATTCCTTCAGTTAAATATTTCAGTTAAGTATTTCAGTTAAATATTTCACTTAAGTATTTCAGTTGGGTATTTCAGTTAAGTAAGTTAATAAGAAAATGGATATAAGACTATTATTCAGCCAGGTAAAGTTTTTCGGCATGCCTTAAAACGTTATGGTGGTAATCAATGATAACTCTATCTGTGGAGTTATATGTGGTCTGCCTTTCCTTAGGACGTTAGCTTAGACGGTAGAAATTTTGATAATCCACCGACCTTCGGGAGATATTTGTACATAATCCACCGACTTTCGGGAGGTATTTGTATATAATCCTGCCAGAAAGGATATTCATGTACTGGTTACTGGCCTTGATTGTGTGCGTAATACAATCTATCATCGATTATTTGCCCATTGACTAGTAGGGTCTACTAATTTGGTCCTAAAAAAGGCATTTTTAGAATCTACAGAGTTTACCCCGGTTTCTGATTTCTGAATGTCCGTTTTACTGATTTATGATTTTCAAAGTGAGTTTATATTGAATTATGCTTTCATATGTTTCCATGCATCTCTCTACTCTTGAATATTTCCATGTTTCTATTCATTTGCACTTATACTCTACATGAAAGTATTACATTTGCATGTTTTTACCATACCTTACTGAGTTTCGGCTTATCGTTTTATTTTTTTCTCCTCGAGATGAAATGGTAGAACTAGTTTCCGATGAGAAAGAATAGATAAAGCATAACCATCAAACTTTGGAAGACTTGAAGCTATTTTGAAGGCCTTGGGAAGATTAGTTTGAATGTAATTATCTAATTTTTGTAGATAAACTATGTATATGAAATATATGTTATGAGTGCGATGAAACAATGAAGTATGCTTTCGCAGGTATATGTATTTTGGATATAATTCTGCTTCCACTATACGTTTTCTGGTTTTGTACAGGTCCTAACAGGCATCTCTATTATGGACTTCGGTGTAATGAATATAAATGTTAAATGTAAAGCTGTAAGGATTGATACGGCGTCTGATGATCCTGTGTCAGTGATAAAAATATATGTTGATGGATATTATTTTTTATATTTGTAGGTTTTATTCAGGTTAATTGTACCAGTTAGCTTAATTTTAGGAAAAATTCTATCTGTTTTTTCTTAAAATTTTAAGTTATCTTTTGGGTATTAGTTTTGTATTTGTATTGACGAAAATATTCTAAAAACAAAATCTATTATGTCACAAAATTTCTCTATTGGTTAAGATGGTGTTGACTTGCCTATTTGGGTCAAGTAGCAACTTATTCTAATAATTAGGTCTCTTCTTACCTTTCTAGCCCTATATTTTGTTTGGAAATGTATGTTTAAATATGGTATTGATGTGACTAACCTAAAGATTGTTAAATACGACCGACCCAATATGACATTATAGAATGATGGAAAATCTACTATTAAGAAGGTTAATATATAGGAAGCTGTCTTGGATATGTTTCCAGTGTAACTTCTAGTTATATGGTTTCTTATATCTATACTGTATTATTATTTAATCCATACAATATAATATTTGATGGTTACAGTTGATTTCTTTTAAACCCTAACTTAATAAATGTATCAAGATAAAGAACATTTTTGAATGTCTATTATTAACAAAGACCCGTTTTAATTAGCTAAATATGCTTTCATCGAAAATGAGTGCTGGCAAACAAGATGATTAGAATTATGAGATATTACATGTGTCATATTATTATTATTAAAACTAATGACAACATCTTCTATCCCTAATTTCTATCCTTTGATGGCAAAGGTCATGTCTAGATAGTTTGGAGCCTCATTGTCGGTTGGCCTTATTGACACTATACTTATTGCGTTAGCTGCCACCTAATTCTGTGGCTCTTTTACGGCTTTGAATCACCTTTTATTATTGTTACTTGTGGCTAGCCCAATATTTCACAAATATTTATTAAGATATTTTTTTTGAATCAAGGTCTTAATCTCTTTTTGTAGCATCTAACATCCTTGGTAATGTGCCCTAGAAATCGAAGGTAGAAACAATACTTGAACTAATCACCTCTTTATGGGTTTTTGACCAACTTGGACCATTTCAAGAATTTCTCGTTCTGTATCTATATCAAGACATTTGTCCGGACATCATTCAGTAGAATATGGTTGAATGGTCTATAATCTTTACATACTCTTGACTTGGTTCTCTATAACTTACTGTGATCCCGAGTTGACAAATTATCTCTATTCCTCTTCTTTTAATAGTTTGACACTGGATAATATCAATAATTTGAGCGTTCTAATCCCTTTGCTTCATTGGCTTCATGTATGCCCAGACACCTAGAATTTCTCATTCTGTATCTATATCAAGACATTTGTCGAAACGTCATTCAGTAGAATGTGGTTCAACGATCTATAATCTTTACATACTCCAGACTTGGTTCTCTATAACTTACTGTAATCTTGAGTTGGTGAATTATCTCTATTCCTCTTCTTTTGATAGTTTGATATTGGCTAATATCGGTAATTTGATCGTTCTAATCCATTTGCTTCATTGGCTTCATGTATGCCTAGATAATAGTCTCTACTTTTAAGAAAGTTTTCACCTCTTATTGGACTAAATATTTAGAGAAATCTCTCAAGTGAATTGTGGCCATAAAGGCATTCAATTTTATCTCATTGGTAAACTCTGAAATGCTCTAGCCTAAGTATTAAATCTGACTAGGAAATGCTTCAAGCTCTTACTTAAACCTTGTCGAATTCTAATGAGGTACCAGCGTTATTTCTCATTCTTTCGGATAAAAGTGAATTGTGAGAGAAATTAATCGGTTAACTCCTAAAAGGAATGAATAAAATTTGGTGTTAGCTAATTAGACCAAATCCTTACGTCTCCCATTAGAGTTAAAAGAAAATAAAGACACAATGTGACATCTTCTAGGTTTTTGGAAGGCAAGTAACATTAAAAAATGCTCTAGATAATCCATTAGATCGGTATTTTTATTGTAATGCTCCAATATTGGTATTTTGAATTTGTGGGGACATTGGTATCTCTTAATGTATAAGGTGAATAGTATATGACCTAGTTTGATCATGTGACCAGTGGTGTTTTTTTCAGAAAACCTATTGTTCAATCTGCTTTATCCTTTCAACCAATTCAATTATTGAGATTATCCTCTTAGCACTGAGGAATGTCCTCAACTTCATGCAAATAGCAAATATGCACAGTACTTGCTCAATTAGAAAGGTTTTTGGCATGTTACTGCATGATCTTTTCCATCAAACCAAGGGGTCTTTGGAGTCTCGAGTATATTGAGGGTTTTGCCGCTTGGAACTCTCTTCCTTAGTCTCAAAATCTAAACATCCTTCAAACCAAGAAAAATTCCTACGAAGAGATGTTTTAAGAACCTCTAGTATTTTTGATTGATGTTGAGCTCCGTTTGAGGCATACCTTTTTCCATTTGACATTTTATTCAAGTTTGATGCTTGGGAGTTGAGGGCCATGACTCTATGGGTCTATCCCTTGACTCTATCTTACAAGGATTTCAGCATCTTGACACGTTGTTGATTTGGGCTGCAAAGGAATCAGCATCCATGTTCATAGGTGAGTGAACATTTTCATGACTATCCTCTTCAGGGTTGTGGCCATGAGATACAATATCCTTTAGCTGTTGGCTTGGTTGTCTTTGTCCTTGAGTATTCACCGTTACTTATTATAATATCCGGATATTTTTATAAAGAAAATTTAAAATTTATCGGATAGAAATTAGACTTATTAGTATATTAGAAGAAAATAAAAATGTATATATATTTATGAGGATAATAATAATAATAATAATATATATTTATATAATAATAGATATATGTATATATATGTTTTATGAAATAATAATAAATAATAATAATATAAATAAATATATATATATATACGTAGTAATAATAATAATAATATATATATATATTTAATGAAATTGTTTTCCACCTCACCGTTCCTCTCGAAGCTTCT
>JAOVVI020009751.1:1776-13419 GCA_028571085.2 Nepenthes alata
AATATATGCTGGATAAATTAAATAATGATTGATATTTTTTTATGCCCTAGAGTTGTTTGGAATATATAATATTAGAAAGATTAAATTTGTTCAATAACTTTTATAACTGATGGGTACAACTATAATTGGGCCTACCTGAAGAAAAGTCATTAAGGCCATGATGCGGAATGAGCTAGACAGATCAAGGTCCATAAACGCAGACCCAACAAAATCCCATTCAGTGAACTGCTAGGTTATGCGTACAATCTCACTTCCGAAGACCATAAATACTTCAGTTTAACTCCGAAGATCATAACTGCTTCAGTTTAGCTATGAATGCATTAACCGCTTCAGTTGATTCTATCCAACGTGACGTCGCGGGTCATGAGAAAACAAACAGATCAAGAACTGAATGGTTTGAGTATCATATAAAAGGAAAGAGCGTCCAGAAAATGGTGAGACCGAAAAACAGGAAACCATATCACTAAACTGTAAATCTCACTACTTGGACTGCTGCATGGATATAAATTGGACTAAAAACACTTGAACTAAAAAAAAAGAATTGATCCTTATTTTCTCCTTTAAAAAATTTTCTCTCTAATATTTGACGAGAACTGACTTAAGCGTTAAAGTGCCTTTCGAGGAGTAAACCCCAATTGTACTCTGATTCTTAATTTAGTTGCGGTGCGTAGGTCTTAGAATGTCAAAGACGATGTGGAGATCCTACTTGCAAAGAGGGTGTTGATGAAGTTTCCAATGCCTTCAGGTGTTGATGAAGGGTGACCAAGTTACTTACCATTCATGTTACTTGACGCAAGTTACTCAAGCAGTACCAGAACGGTCAGTTGAAGATTTAGATTACCGAGATAAACTGACATTATAACAGGATCAGTCCAGTGAAATGACTGAGCATGTTCTTCTCAACCCAAATGATTTGGGGAAGTATGTACAAGCTAGGAGCTCTCTTTCTGGATAGCTGGGAGATCAACTTATCTCCTTCCTCAAACAAAACGCAGATGTGTTTGCATGGTCTCCCATTGACATGCATGGAATTCTGATAGATTTGATGATCCACAAGCTTAGACTTGATCACAATTACAAGTTGGTTCAGTAGAAACGGAGAAATCACTCATAGAAAAACTTTTTACAATTCGTGAGGAAGTGAAAAAGTTAATCGACGCCAAATTCACAAGAAAATTTCAGTATCCTGATTGGGTCTCCAACGTGGTACTCGTGAAGAAAAGTAATAAAAAATGAAGAATATGCATAGACTTCACAATTTTGAATAAGGCTTATCCTAATGACAGTTATCCGCTGTCTAGGAAAGATACATTGGAGGATTCCACAGTTGGGTATGAGCTGCTAAATTTTATAGATACTTATTTCGGATACAATCAAATCAGGATGAGTCGGGAAGATGAGGAGCATACTTCATTCATAACTAACCAAGGCACATATTGTTATAAGGTTATACCTTTTGGTCTCAAGAATACAGGAGCCACTTATCAGCAGCTTATAAGAAAAATATTTGAGGCTCAAATTGGTCAAAATATGGAGGTCTACGTGGATGATATGCTCATAAAGAGCAAGGCAACGTGTGACCATATCAAATATTTGAACGAAGCCTTTGGGGTACTCAGAAAACATGAGATGAAGCTGAACTCAACTAAGTGTATTTTTGAAGTAACCTCTGAAAAGTTCTTGGGCTTTGTAGTCTCATAGTGTAAGATTGAAGCCAACTGGGAGAAAATAACTACCATAATTGATATGGCACCACCAGTAATACTGAAGGATGTCCAGAGACTAAATGTGATTCTTACAACTTTATCCCGGTTCTTGGCCAGTTGGCTGAAAAATACCTCACATTTTTTAACGCTTTAAGGGGAATAAAAGTAAATAGTTTTATCTGGACAGCTGACTGCCAGACTGCTTTCCAAGAGTTGAAGTACTATTTATCTTGTCCTCCTCTGTTGACTTCACCAAGGCAAAGTGATGATTTATGTCTATACGTGGAAGTTTTGGAGACGACATTAAGTTCAGTGTTGATTCGAGAACAATCAAATGTACAACGGCTAGTGTACTACGTCAGTAAGATGTTGGCAGACACTAAAACTCGTTACGCACATGCGGAGAAAATGGCCTTAGCGCTTGTTCATTTACCCCAAAAAGTGCGGCCTGATTTTTAAGGTCATAGGATAGTTGTCCTCACTGACCAACTTTTGAAGACTGTGCTACAAAGGCCTGATATGTCTAAAAGATTAATAAAGTGGGTAATAGAATTGGGTGAGTTTCACATTGAGTTTAGGCCAGGGCCGGCGATCAAGGGTTAGGCCTTGGCAAACTTTATCATTGAAACCACAACCCCAATTCTAGCCACCTCTGTTGGTAATGAAGACACCTACTAGAAAGTTGATCTGCCCAGTTGGACTTTGCACGTTGATGGATCATCAACGCTGTCCAGAGTGCAGCCGGAGTAATTATGAAGACTCCTAATGGAAAAGAAATCAATTACTCCTTGAGGCTTGGATTCCCGACGACTAACAACGTCGCAGAGTATGAGGCCTTGCTAGCTAGACTTTGGCTTGCCAAAGAGTGTTCAGCGAAGCACATTATTGTGTAAAATGACTCTGAGCTGATCGTAAATTAAGCTTAGAAAAGTTTTCACGTAGCTAATCCTTTGCTTAAAAACTGCCTCACAGAAGTAAAAAGTATAGTGCAAAGTTTTGACAAATTGGAGATAGTTCACATCTCTCGAGCAAACAATGGAAAAGCAGGCCAACTTACAAATATTGAAGCCACTAAAAACCTTGAGCAATTTTCAAGATGCGCATGGAAAGTTCTGCAGACTTCAAGTATTGAGGAGCATGAACAAGAAATTATACAGGTCATCGGTCAAGAAAATTGGATGTCACCATACTAGAGATACATGACTTTTAAAATTTTGTCGAAGAGCCCAGACAATGCCAAACGTGAGAAAAAGACAGCTGGTTGGTATGCTATAGTGGATGGAAAAATATACTGCCGAGTATACTCAACTCCATACCTCAAATGCCTCACTTCAGAAGAGGTAGATTATGTCTTGAGTGAGGTCCATCTTAGCATATGTGAATCTCATACTGGAGACAAAAATTTAGCCTTTAAATTAATGAGGTAGGGTTGTTACTGGCCTACAATGAAAGCGGATGCAATGGATTTCGTTAAAAGGTGTGAAAACCGTCAACTGCACGAAAACATGTTTCATTAACCACCGATTGAGTTGAAAACCTTTTAGACACCATGGCCCTTTGCACATTTGGGGCTTGATATTCTTAGCCCGTTTTCATTCACCTTCGGTCAAAGAAAGTTTATTATTGTGGGGATTAATTATTTCACAAAGTGTGTGGAGGCTACTCCCTTGGCAAACATTACCGGATATAATGCTATGGAGTTTGTGCGACAGAGTATTATCCACCAATTTGGGATCCCCAAGGTTATAATAACTAACAATGGGACCCAATTTATGGGAAAGCACTTTAAATATTGCCAAGTTTAGGTGTCAAGTTGATACATATATCAATAGCTTACCTACAAGCTAACTGGCAGGTGAAAGTGACTAACAGAACTCTATTACATGGATTGTAGATAAAAATGGAGAACGTTGGGCGCTCCTAGGCAGATGAATTGCCTTCGATACTATGGTCTTATAGAACTACACCAAAGGAGCCAACTAGAGAAACTCCATTCAGTCTATGCTTTGGGATAGAGACAGTAATTTTTGTAGAGATTGAGTTATCTAGTCTCAGGGTTGAGAACTTTGATCCTCTTAGCAATGCCCAGAGACTTAAAGAACATCTTGACTTACTCCATAAAATTCGGGAAGCAGCCAAGGTGAGAACGGTTTCTTATCAGCAACGAGTTGTATAGTATTATAATAAAAGAGTGAAGGCTCGAAAGTTTGACGTTGGAGACTTGATCCTATGTAGTATAGAGACCACATGGAAGATTTTTAATAGAAATAAACTATCCCCAAACTAGGAAGGCCCATTCATTGTGTCAGCCATCCTCGAGGATGGTACATATAAATTGCATAATCAAGGCGGTAAATTAGTACCAAGAATGTGAAATGCCGTTCATCTAAAAAAATTTTATCAATAGTTACATTAGAAGATCCAAGTAGACAATGTAAGCTTTCTCATGTGCTTGTATTATGTTCAATATTAATGAAATCGTTTTCCTTCTTACAAGATCGTTTGCCTCTTTTATTTGTTTATTTTATTTTTATTATTATTTCATTTGAATGTGTGTGTGTGCTCATGTAACAATACATCAAACTACACTGGCCTAGATTGCCCCTAAGTCAGGTGAGATTTCCATCTCACCTATTCCATCGCCCGAGGTGGTCAAAAGAACCCTAATTCAGTTATCGAGCGATCCACTAACGATCAAAAATCTTAAATTATGAATCCGTTCCAGCTGACCGAGCATGGTCAAACAATTAAACCTTATGGGGCGATTTAACATACGTGCTTCGACTCCCTTCCTCGGGGATGAACTCTTTCAATCAACCATGACCTGCGAACTAGTATCAGAATAGTCAACGATCCTAAGTTTCACCAAATCCTGGCTTCAATAAAACATAAACCCAAAGTGCTTGGCCGATAAATGACTATTTACAAAACGAAATAGACAACCAAAAAAGAGTTGGTAAATTAATACTAATGCGTCATGGATCCAAATTTTGAACAAATTTTGGTCGAATCAATCATCTAAATTAGGCTCGTCCACTAAACCTAGATCCTGCACACCATTATAACAAATAAGAGGTCATGTGACTGCGGGAGGTTGTCTTATAAAAAATACTCTGACACTTAAGTCATTAAACAGTCTTTGAATTAAAAAGGTAAAAGAAATGAACAGAATGAAAATGGTGCAAAAGTGTTTGGGATGGTGGATTGCTCTTGTTGAGAGAGGCTTTCGTTGGCTTGTGAGGAGTGCCAATTCTTAACACCATGTTCGCTGGGAATGTGGTGACAAAGAGCCAATGGTTTACTTAAAGCATGAGAGCTTTTCCTGTAAAGAGAGAGAGAACTTGATGATGTAGGTTGCTGTGTACGAGTATTAAGAGCACTTTTTTTGAGATTGAATGCCTGCCTTGCAGTGTGATCTTTGTGGGCTTTTATAGCTGTGCTACTAGGCAGCCTTCCTTAGATAAGAAGGCTTGATTCTCATGCACTGCTAGGATGGCTTCCTTTTTTAGCATGGGAGCTTTAATGGTGGTAATGGCTCTTTGGACAGATTACTTTCCTTCTATATTTTGTAACCGTTTGGATTTATTGCAGACAGGGAGAGAATCTAGCGCTTTTCTCATGGAGCGTGCTGAATCTGTTGTGGTCGTTTACAATGGAGACTACCTTTTGGGAGAGTGTAAAATTAGAAAAAAAGACAGTTACTTGTCAAAGACGAAAGTGTGGGCCAAACTGGTCGTGGCCCATGTGAGGCTGGCACTTAGGCCGTCCTACTGTGACGCTTTCGGTTAACATAAATATTAACCATCTTCATGAGCCAGTTGTCCATCCTGTCACAAAGCTTTGTCGGTCTACTTGGCCTTTTTGCCAGTCGACGACTAGCGTTGACCGTCCGGACACATATGGGTATTTATGGATCTGGATCATTCCTCCTTCTTTGGTCAGCCCACTATGGGCGTACCCCATTACTAGCACCCCAAGCTAGTGGCCTAGATTTTAACCTCCAGTATGTTCATGATGGGACGTGCTTGGTTGGAAAACCTTGACGAAGAAGCCAGCTACAATTCTAGGTATGTTGGTCACGTGACTTGGTGTCTGCCAAGATCTATTGAATTGGTGGAGGAAACGTTGACCGGAATCATCGACCATTTAGGTCAAAGTTTGAAGGACTTTTGAAAGAAAAGTTGATCAGATTCGTAGACCATCTAGGCCAAAGTCTGGAGAATTTTTAAAAGAAAAAGTTGATCGAATTCGTTGACAATCTAGGCCAAAGTCCAAAAAACTTCTGAAAAAAGAGTTGACAGGATTGGTTGACCGTCTAAACCAAAGTCAGGAGAACTTCTAAAAAACAGAGTTGACCGGATTGGTCCGAAGAACTTGTGAAAGTTGGAACGATGCGCCATCAACAGTCGGCCTATCAGTTGAAAAGGTGGCCACGTGTCTGTACGTGGTAAATTCATGATCCCAGTAATTAATGCGCCAGAGGATCTGATTCAACTATGCCCATTCAAGAGACGACACGTGTCTGCAAGGATGGCACATGCTCCCGAGATGGTTAACTTCTTCGGCATTCACACTGCCCTTTAAGCTGTCCGTCCATTTTACTTTTAAATTTTCCATACTTTACTTCATCCTTCTTGAAAATTTTTAAATATTTGTAACTTTTCTTTGCTTCCACATCCATGGATACCGTTATACAGATAGCTTCGATCCTCACAGAGACAGATGTGAAGGAGTTGTACGTGGAGTACAACATCCTCAACGCGATCGACTTTCGAGTTCCTGGCAAGGAGGACAAGGCATGCTCGCCACCTGAAGGCTGCATCATTGTCTATGAGGCCCACTTGAGGAGTGGGCTGCGCCTTCCCATCCCCGATGAGTTACTGGAGATTCTAACAAACCTTAGAGTCCCTATTGCATAGTTCCATGCTAACACTGTGCGGTAACTATACTCGTTTTGTATTTGTCTTCGTTAACATATGAAGAGGCTGACGGTGGAGATGATGAGGATCCTATTCAAGTTCAATCACAGAGTGGAGTGGATTTCCATGGCCCCTCGTGGCGGTCTCCATGTAAGTATTGTCATATATGACTCTCTAAAGAACTGAAAGAATCGATTCTTTTTTATTTATGTGGATGGCCATTGTCCAGGGAGTGGGGCAAGGTGCCTGACATTTATACTGAAACTCCTACTGATGAGGAGATGAAGTCCCTGGAGCTGCTGTTTGATTTGGTGGAGGGCCACCTTGATGACTTCTGGAGGTATCATCTGGCTTCTCGTGCTGAGGTCAGGAAGGTGAAATGGGGTCCGCCCTAGTCGGAGAAAATGATGAGGATGCCTTCCTGAAAGAGGAAGGCAGGCACCATTGTGATCGGGTCTACTGGAACGCTATCTAGCGTGGAGTCTCCCACAAGTATAGGATAGAAAAGGGTGGTGATGCCTTCTTCTTCTTCCTTTACTAAGCCAAGAATGTTCTGACTGGTAAGCTTGCCAGAGTAGGAGATAGCTCCGATGTGGGTGGTGAGGAATCTGCTGTTTAGGCTTATAGGGCCAGGCTGCACTCTACCACTGGTGATGTCATTCTGGCCCTGCTGCAGCCGGAGCATCTAGTGTCATTAGAGCCACCTATGGAGCCATCAGTGGAGCGGGATATTGATCTACGAGATGAGACACCAGCTGGGGAACCCAAGGAGGCGCCTGCAGATCCTCCTATTATGCCGATTGCCATATTATCTGAGGAACCAGCTTCTGGGGAGGTTCAGGAAGCGCAAGGAGTACCAATCGTCAGAGAGCCTCAATTGGCAGTTGTGGTTAGTGTTGAGTTTACGGAGGCGACAGCCGCTAGAGAGCCTGTGGGCACGGAGGGCCTTACGGCGGAGCTACCAGGGGAGTCTGCAGCGGAGGGCACTATTAGGCCTGTTCAGGAGGGTTCCACTTCTAGTCCTCCACCACTAGGGCCAAGGTCTCATGTCAGGCCAGAAAGGTTGGTGCACAGGATTTGGCATGTGTTGCTTTTTTCTCAATTTTTCCATTGATGACACTTATCATTTTTGCAGGGAGACAATTTTTGGCACCGTTATTAAGGCGCTTAACCAACGAGACTTTGTGATCTCCAATCGGGACAAGGAGATCACCTGGCTCGATGAAGAGTTGGAGATGCTGAAGGCAGAGCATCGGGAGGATGCTATACCCTAGAGTCTGTGCTGGCTGACCTGGAAGTGAAGAATGTTAGGCTGAAAGAGGAGAAAGCCAACTTGAGAGAAGCTGTGGTGGCCAACTTGATGAAGGAGAATGATAAGCTGAAATAGGAGAACATCCGCCTAAAAGAAGAGGTTGAACGGGCTACACGGTGCATTGATCAGCTCACGGGGCAGATGACTGTATTGGAGAATAAGTTGACTACTCGTATTCTTCCCCACGAGGTCTCCAACATGCTAGTGGCACAGTTATGGGAGGAGGTCAATCTTAGCCGACGCATTGCACGACTGATTGACCCCAATTTTTTAGTTGAATTTCTCAGCCCAAAGAATCATTTTGCCCAATGTCACGAGAGCCTCGTGGGGGAGTCCCGGAGCAGTCAAAGGCCACCAGACTCTCCTTTTGGGAGCTCCGCTCCTCCAAAATTTTTTTAATTCTCATTTTCTAATGTAAATACGCTGTATCTAATAAAATGAATGATTGTCTTATTATTATTGCGCATTCCGCCTTTGTTGCTGCTTTTTGATATGTATGTTGTGTTGTCCTGCTAACTTGGTGTATTACACGCAAGTTAGTCAACTGCCTTGCTTAAGGCGTTATTGGCACCTTCTCAAGGTCCTAAGTTTTTGAGAAGACATCAAGGCAGATCTTAACGATGGGCCAAACCTGTTCTATACTCATATGTAAGTAGAGGCAGGGTGGCGCTGCCCAAGTGTTGACTTGGACGACCAACTTTTGGGAGGAGTGCATTGCTCCTGTCGACTGTCGTTGACTAATCGCGCTATCCCCTTGTAAAAGAGGTCGTCACATGTGCTACTTGAACCCCCTAAGACTTTGACTGGGATCGGTCCACTTGAATGATCAAGGTTTAGATACGATCATTTATATGTCACCTAAATGACCAGGGTTTAAAGACGACTACTTATGAACCGCCGGATGACCGGGGCTTAAATACGACCGCTCATGAGTCACCCAGATGATCGGGGTTTAAATACGACCACACAATGGCCGCCTGAATGGCCAAGGTTTAGTAACGAGCGAGTAAAAAATCTGCTCGACTTCAGGGTAGTCCAGGCAATTTATCCCTACAACATACAATACAAATATGCAAATATGTGCACACACATATTGAACATGAAAAGAAAGTAAAGAATAATGCAATATCATGGAAAATTACTTCTTTTTTTAATTAGGAACAGCATGTACATACGATTACAAGCATACACATTGATGACCTACCTGGACCTATACTGGAAGTAGCGTTTGAAGTGGATTACGTTCCACGTCTGCGGAACCAACTTGCCATCCTAGGTCCAATGTTTATAGCTCCGTTCTGCAAGACAAAGAAGACTAGTAAAGGTCCTTCCCAATTTATGAAAAGTTTATTCCGGTTTGTAATCTTGCCCGTAGCCTCCATGCTTCACAAGACCAGGTCTTCAACGTTGAACTATCATGCTTTTACTTTCTTGTTATAATAGCAGGCGATTCATTGTTGGTAAGCCACAGTTTGTATCCTGACAGCGATACGGGCTTCTTTTAGCAAGTCTAGGTGTTTTCGTATTTTCTTGGAATTACCTTACGGGTTGAAAGATTCGGCCCTAAAACTTGGAAGCCCGATCTCAACCAAAATTATTGCTTTAGTCCCGTAGTAGAGACTGAAGGGTGTCTCGCTTGTTGGCTTCTTTGAAGTAGTTCGGTAAGACTAGAGGACGGAGGGTAATTCGTCCACCCATAAGCCCCCTGCGTCCTCCAACTTGGTCTTAAGGCTGTGTAATAGCGTACAATTTGTGACCTTCACCTGTCCATTTGTCTGAGAGTATGCCACTGAAGTGTGGATCAGCCTGATGCCTAGGCGGGTGCAATACTTGGTGAAGCATTTTCCTGAGAATTAGATTATGTTGTCAATCATGATGACCTCGGGAATGTCGAATCTGCTTATTATGTTCTGGCGGTCGAATTTGAGTCAGTTGTGCTCCGTGATCTTGGCTAGTGGGATGGCTTCTGCCCACTTGGTGAAATAGTCGAGGCCTACGATAATAAACTTCCTTTGCCCTGTTGTGATTGAAAACGGGGTGAGAATGTCAAACCCCCATTGCGCAAAGGGCTAAGGGGCCTAGAGGGATTTCAGCTAAGTGGGCAGCTGGTGGTAAAGATTGCCGTGAAGCTGGCAGTTCTCTCACCTCTTTACAAACTCGAGTGCATCCTTCTTCATTGTCGGCCAATAGTAGCCTTGATGCATGATCTTGAATGCCAAGTTCTTGCCAACAATGTGAAATTATCAAATCCCAAGGTGGACTTTGCTTAGCGCGTAGTTGGCCTCCTAGGGAGTAAGACACCAAAGATACGGAGTCGAATAACCATGGTGATATAGCCATCCATCGACCATGGTGTACTAGCCGGTCGTCTTCTTAAACCGCTTGGCTTCATCCATGTCTTCTGGGTGTGCTCCGTCCGTCAGGTATTTTTGGTATGGTGATAACCAATTTTCTACTCTGGAGATATGCATTGCTTCCAGTTCCTCTGTGCTAGGAGCGCTCAAAATCTCCCGCATGCCCCTCAAGTACTACTCTAGGTTTTCGGCCATCATCGCTCTCGCAAGTTGGTTGGCCTTTTAGTTCTCAATTCTTGGAACGTGGACCAGGGTTAGCTCGTCAAATCTCTGAGCAGATTCCTTCACCTTGACCAAGTATTTGGCTAGGTGTGGATTGCTCGCTTCAAAACTCCCGTTAACCTGGTTGAAGAACAAACTAAGAGTCACCGTAGACAATAAGTCACTTAGCTAAGCACTCTTTGTCCAATCTTAACTCGGCTAATAGGGTTTCATACTTGACAATGTTGTTGGTGGTCAAAAAATCGAGTCTGAGTGAGTACTTCACCTCAAACCCATCTAGGGTCCTTAAGACCACTCCGGTGCTGTTTCATGAGTCCGAAGATGATCCGTTTATGTTAAGGACCCATTCCAACTCTTCCGCGCGCTGTCCTACATCCTCAGTGGGCTGTTCTTCGAGAATTGGTATTGTGGTCTCGACTATGAAGTCGGCTAGAACTTACCCTTTATTGGTTGGTCTGGGCTGAAATTCAATATCAAACTCTCCCAATTCGATAGCCCACTCTACCAGCCGTCTAAAAACATCGGGTTTCTAGGAAATGCTCTTTAGAGGCTGGTTGGTGAGGATTAATCACACGATGAGCCTAGAAGTAAGGTCTCAACTTTCGGGCGGAGAAGACTAATGTTAGGGCTGACTTTCCTACACGTTGATAGCGCGTCTCCGGGCCGGTCAACATCTTGCTCACATAGTAGAATGGTCACTGAGTGTCGGAGTCCTGGCACATAAGGACAAAATTGAGGGCCACATCTAAAACCGCTATGTAGAGGTATAGGTCTTCTCCGTCCTTGAGTGACGTTAGCAACGGCGGACTAGCCAGATAATACTTTAATTCATTGAAGGCTGTCTGGCACTCTGCTGTCTATTGGAATCTGTTTGCTTTTATCCCCTTTAGAGTCTTAAAGAAATGCTGATACTTGTGCCCTGACTTAGCCAAGAAGCAGGACAAGGCCGCCAGTCATCCGGTTAGCCGCTCGACATCTTTGACACTCCGTGACAAAGTCATGTCCGCAACGATCTTGATCTTTTCTGGGTTTGCCTCGATCCGTCATTGAGAGATGATGAAACCCAAGAACATCCATGAGGATACCTCAAAGATGTACTTAACTAGATTCAGCTTCATTTGGTGTGCGTG
>JAOVVI020009752.1:0-13418 GCA_028571085.2 Nepenthes alata
CCTCCTGGGACGACTGAGATTGAGGACGTTTCCTCTCCACTTATCTTAGCACCTCTTTCATGTTCCGCATTTTTCTGCTTCCACTTGAAGCAATGCTTCTTAATATGACCCTTCTTGCCACAGTGATGACACTCAAGGTTTTGGTACCTTGACTGTGATTTGCTGCGACATTTTTTTCCTGGTTTTTGGCTGCGACCTCTGCTTCTTCCCTTGGATTCGGTCACCAGCACCTCAAAATGAGGGGATAACGAAGTCCCTTGTGACCGTCTTGACTTGTTCATGAGTAAAGAGGTAATAACCTCGTCCAACCTTAAAGTATCCTTTCCAAACAATAATGTTGTGACGATATGATCATAGGTGGCCGGCAGAGAGGCCAGTAGAACTAACGCCTTGTCCTCCTCCTTGATTTCTTCATTAAGAGCAGACATCTGGGTCAATATCCGGTTAAACTTGTCCAAGTGTTTCTCAAAACTCCCTCCTTCCGAAAGCCGTAAGCCATAAAATTGCTTTTTTACGTGTAGTCTGTTTGTCAAATACTTGGACTTATAACGGTTCTCCAATTTCTCCCAGACCTCTGCCGGATCAGTTAAACCAAGAACCTCTTAGAGAGTGTTGTCCGCCAGACATAGTTTGATGGTACAGTTTGCAAGATCTCTTTTGTCTTGCCATTCATCATCGGTCAGATTTACAAGCTTTTCTTCATTCTTCTTCAACGCCTTCACCGTCCCTTCTCTAGTTAGGATATTCTTCACCCTCACTTGCCAGAGAATGAAGTTGCCCTGTCCGTTGAACTGCTCAACGCTGAATGGTAGATTCTTTGACGATGATGACGCAATTTAGACAGAGTTCAGAACCAGACTCTGATACCACTTGTTGGGAAAGAGGGCGTTCGACTTTCCTGCTCGAATGACATAGTAAGGAATGAGAAAGAAGAAGAAAATCGAACACCAAAATTTTACGTGGAAAACCCTTATTAACCAAGAGAAAAACCATCGGACGATCTGTCCACGAAACTAATTCCACTATATGTGAGATTTTTGGGAGCAGTTTTCCTCGTTACACAGGCATAAGAGAACCGAAACCGAAGAACAGAGCACAAGAAAAACACACCATGGTTGCTTACAAAATTTCTCTCTCCTCTCTTCACAATTTTTTTTTCTGTCTTACTCTTTTCCTAAAAACCTTTCTCATACACCTATCAAGCAAGTTACAATACTTGCTTTTAATATATTGAGATCTTCATACCAGAAATCTGGGGCAATATTCCATACACAAGGACAGGATCTGTCCTTTCCAACAATATGAATATGCCATGTCCAAAACTGGCTCCTGCATAACCGCCTGAGATCACATGTCTCCACAGGATCTTCTGAGCTGACGCCGTTCTGGATTTCCTGGCGGGCTGCCAACGATTCTCCGTCCACGTTTTCCATAAGACCGGTCAACATTCTTATTGACCGTCCATAAAGAATCCGGTCAACTTTGTTGACTGGAATATTGACCGAAATTTCTTCAACTTATTCTGAACAAATAACACATCTGTGCTCCGTGCAAGTCCTCCGACCAACAAGACTTCCACACGTGCGTGATTTCCAACATGAATTAAGGAGCCAAGCTGTCTTTTAATGCTTCAATGGAAATGGATTCCAATTTCTTTGTCTCATTCTTGCCAAACGAATGTAAACCTTAAATTGGAGATAAAAAAGCTGCATGTTCCAGCGAAATTGGTGATTGTGTAAATGGAGGTGAGAGATTAAAATTTTATTGCATTGAATTGTATAGAGATCCTACTGTGTACAAGCATTAAAATGGATTTTATCGGGAATCAAAATCTGTTTAGAAGATATACTTAGTGCTGGGAATCCTCTTATTCTTTAATTAGTTTCCTTTCCACGTGACAAGGCACAAGCAGGCTTTTATCACATTGCATAGTTGGATGCATAACAGTGAAGTCCCAACAATCATATTTAAGTCAAAGCTGACCACTAAGGTATGTTATCTAGTTCATTTTTATAAAATAAAGTTCCTTATAGTGTGGAAGTTCCACCTATGATCCATCAGAATTCTATACTAGGACCTAAGAGCTGAAGAAGATTTTATTCATTAATTAGAAGATTTGGCTAGTTAAGTGTGAAATGCTACAGAGACTTTTCAAGGCGGGAAAGAAGTCACGTTATTACCTCAGGCCGTACTTTAAGTCCTAAAAGTGGACGATATGAACATTTGGAGGCAAATTTCATCTAGTATATAGAAATTTCAATGTTGATTTCCATTATTTTTTCAGTTTTCTTCGTGGTTCTAGTTACAGATGGAAAAATATTAATTTTAGCTTTTCTTACAATCATGAGAATGGTAAATATGAGGTAGAATGATGCTTGGACCACAGGGAAAATGCAAACTTTGCAATCACTCTCTTGGTTGGTATAGTTGATGCTCCTTATTGAAGAAGATTTTGGGTTCTATCGCCCCCCCTAAATATTGTTTATTTACCCAAATATGGATAATTAGACAGATGGAATCTTGAATCTAGAATGATTTCTGAGATGTTTCAGGAAGGCAGATAGTCTACTGACTTGTCAGTAGAACATCTAGTGGGCGAGTGGCCTTGGTAAGAAAAAAAACCGATAAAAATACTATTTGTGTGAGTCGTTGAAATTTATGGGGAAAAAAAAAAACAATTTTAGGTTCTGATTTCTGTGATTGTTGATTGTCAATATCTCATTGCACTGTAGTAGTTAAAATATGACATTTTAGTTGCAGAGGAGGTGAAGTTCTTGATACGTTGATAGTTGAGTAGGGAGCATATAGTCACCAAGGAAATGGTCTTCTAGAATTTTTCAGAACTTTCTAATTCTTCCGTGTGTAATCTTCCCAGTTCTACCGCTTCTTTTGTTTTCCATGCAAATGAGTCCAGTCAATAGCTTCACATTTTATTTTAACATACTTTTTCTTGCCTCTGTCTTAACTGCTTCTATCTATGGTTATTTGTGTGCCATGGATGACTACTGACCAATAAACTTTTGCTAGTGAATTGTGCTTTTGACCTTTTATATCCATGGAAATTTATGTCCAGTATCTCAACATTTCTGTAGTGAAATTTTGTTCAGACATTCAGTAATTGATGTAATTGATTGTGTATTCTCAATTTGCGGAAACCTGCTCCGTGAAAGATCAGGGGTCAGGCTGCACACTTTTAGACCTGCCTAAACTGCATAATTTAGGAGCGTTGTAAATTACATGCCCTTTTTGCTTACTCAAACATCTAGTTTTTGCAAACTTTTTGAGTTTCATACATTATATCTAGTGTTCATCACTCTCCCATGCTTAAATTTATTAGATTGCTCATATTATGCAGTTGCTTCTTGGTCTATTGTCCCCATGCTTCTTTGGCTACATATGTAGAGATAAAATTTATCATTGTCCATTATGAAAGTATGATTTGTTTGAAATTTGTAATGAGCTGTGAATTAAAGTTTGTATTATAACGTCTCTTTCTTGACAATTTTGCAGATATAGAAGTCCCAGTTGCCTGTATCATACTGGTATTCTTGTTTGCCTTGCAGCACTATGGGACTCACCGCCTGGCATTTCTGTTTGCACCAATTGTCTTAGCTTGGCTTCTATGCATCAGTGCCATCGGTTTATATAATATCTTCCGTTGGAACCCTCATGTTTATCAAGCACTCTCCCCTTATTACATGTACAAGTTTTTGAAGAAAACTAAAAAGGGTGGTTGGATGTCCTTAGGTGGAATCCTTCTGTGTATTACAGGTATAACGAGTGTGTGCAGATAGTCCTATTTGGTGGCCAAATAAAGCCCTCTTAATTGTCTCTAAAATCAGATCTTCTGCTCTTCAGGTTCGGAGGCTATGTTTGCTGATCTTGGGCACTTCTCGCAGTTGTCAATTAAGGTATAGGCATAGGCTCAATCCGTGATATAATGAGTTATTGAGAGGTGGAGTTTGTTTTGAAGCACCAAATATCTTTTATTCTGGAACTATTTTGCATCTGTTATCATCTTTATTGCAGAAGCGAATGAAATTCAATTGACTAACTATCAAACCTTTCTTGCAGATGGCATTCACCTTTGTAGTCTACCCGTCACTGATCTTAGCATATATGGGACAAGCTGCTTATCTATCGAGGCATCATATCATAAATAGTAACTACAGCATAGGATTCTATGTATCTGTGTCTGGTTAGTATCTCCTATCCATATCTACATTCTACCACTAAGCCAGCTTATTTTGAAATACGAATTTTTGCCGAGACAGAGAAAATAAGATGGCCAGTCTTTGCAATAGCCATACTTGCGGCAGTAGTGGGAAGCCAAGCTGTCATCACTGGAACTTTCTCAATCATAAAGCAGTGCTCTGCCTTGGGTTGCTTTCCTCCAGTGAAAATAATCCACACATCGTCTAAGATACATGGCCAGATCTACATCCCTGAAATCAACTGGACCTTAATGTTACTATGCCTGGCTACTACTATTGGCTTCAGGGACACCAAGCATTTGGGTAATGCAGCAGGTACTTTCACATACTCACTTCAGCTTGTATTTAGAAACTAGTCATTCCTGAGTCCATTTAAAACTTCAAAACTTTGTGAGGCTTAAGGAGCTTGATTGGCATTCTTCTAAGGGCATAACGGCAAGGATTTGGAGAGAAAGTTGGTTCAAAATCAGCGTTTTGTAGATAAAAAGGCCTATGTGTGTGTGTGTATATATATTGTTGATCAGTGAGCTGTAAGATGACGTTTGCTTCTCTATTTTCCCTTCTTGTTTGATTCACTGTCAGAACAGGTTTGGCAGTGATAACAGTAATGCTGGTAACCACCTGCCTTATGTCTCTAGTGATTGTGTTATGCTGGCAGAGAAGTACATACTTAGCCATTGGCTTCATATTATTCTTTGGTTCCATTGAAGCCCTCTATTTCTCAGCTTCCCTCGTCAAGTTTCTCGACGGAGCCTGGGTCCCCATTGCACTGGCATTCATCTTGCTAGCAATCATGTACACCTGGCACTACGGCACACTCAAGAAGTATGAGTTTGATGTTCAGAACAAGGTTCCCATCAACTGGCTTCTGAGCCTGAGTCCGACTCTTGGGATAGTCCGAGTTCGCGGGATCGGCCTTATAAAGACGGAGCTTGTGTCAGGGATCCCAACCATCTTCTCGCACTTTGTTACCAACCTCCCAGCATTCCATGAGATCCTCGTCTTCCTCTGCATCAGGGACGTGCCTGTCCCTCATGTGCCGTCCCAGGAAAGATTCCTAGTGGGAAGGATCGGCCCAAAGGAGTACCGAGTCTATCGCTGCATAGCGCAGTATGGTTACTGTGACAATCACAAGGATGACTACGCCTTTGAGAAGGATCTCGTGTGTAGTATCGCCGAGTTCATTCGGGGAGAGAAGCCGGGCTTGGATGACGCAGAGGGTGACGAACCCCCGTTGACTGTTGTTGGGTCGTTCTCTGCTAATCTTGAAGGGATAAGGATATGCGAAGATGACGAGATGTTGGATACTAGCGAGATTATTGGAACCAATTTGGAGGTGAAGTCTTCGGAAAAGCCAAGGAAAAGGGTGAGGTTTTTGGTCCCAGAGAGTCCAGAAATGGATCATGCTGCCCAGGACGAGCTGCGGGAGCTGATGGAGGCCAGGGAAGCTGGGATGGCGTTTATATTGGGGAACTCCTATGTGCGGGCAAAGAGTGGGTCGAGTTTGATAAAGAAGATTGTGCTAAACTACTGCTATGATTTCTTGAGGAGAAACTCCAGGGGAGAAACCTATGCGCTCAGTCTTCCCCATGCATCTACCTTAGAGGTGGGGATGGTTTGCCATGTCTGAAGTTCGGCTGTGATGTATTTTCTGCTCACTTTTGCTCACAAGAACCTTTTCTTTGTTTCCTTGAATTTAGATTTCCCGTTTCCCCACCCAGCGATTATTAATAGGTCCAGTCTCTCACCAACTTTAAGTGGCTGTAAATCCGATTAAGATTTGAATGTCTTACCATAAGTTCTTCTTCTTCTTCTTCTTTTTTTTTTTTGTTTTGTTCTGGGACAAAATATATCTAAGACTTTTTTTTAACACGATAAAACATATTTTTATTGTCTTCATCATGTCACCATGATACGTGCTCCATGGCTGTATCACGGTAATCGACGGCGAGAAGGTGATATTGAGGGGGGGAGTTCTGGCAGAGAAGTCGAGGGGAAATAGAGAAGAGAGAGAGAGAGAAAGAGAGACCGAGAGGGAAAGAAACAGAACAAGAGAGAGAATAAGTGGGATAAGGGGAAAATATTTCTTCTTTTTCCATTGTCTCCTGTAAAGAGAAATATGTATAGGAAATGGTAATCTGGAACGGGTAACGGGGAACAACAAACGGGAAATATACCATCACGTGGGCAGAATAAACAGACAAAATATAACAGTAATATATACTAACAGACCCATATATACTAACTGAATATATTCTCTAAATTTAAGAGGAGGTTGGACGGCCTGAGAGGTGAGCGAGCTTTCGAGTGTGTATCACTGAGTTCGTAATATTGTCATTTCTTTCAAAACAACATTATCCTCAAGGTTGAACTGAGAAAAAATTTGATGAAGTGTAGCACTAAGCATCTCCAACCGTTGGATCAACCACTCACTAGCGGCAAAATTATGGAAGAAAGAGTTGGCAGTTTTGTCAATAAGGTTGAAATTCTTAGTAAAGAGCTGGTCTTCCTCCTCGAAGGCTCTTATAGTCATCGCTCCAGCTACAGATTCAGCTAAATGATTTGCAACCAGAAACTTAGTTGTACCATTGATTCTCATCAACTCCTTAGCAGTAGCAAGGTAGTATCTCACTATGAAACTATAGAGCCCCATCACACGTGGGCTAACATATGCATCAGCACCCAATTCGAGCTGTGCAAGCGCAAAGTCCGAAACCTGAGCTTCAAAATTGTTGGCCAGAAAAATATTTGATGACTGTATATCCCTTTGAGTGATTTGTGTTGTTGCGGCCTTCCTTGTAGCTAAGGCAGCCGATATCCATATATTCTTATCATCTCCACATGTTTTAATGGACATTTTCCTCAGAGGAATAGCAATTGCTAAGCCATTTACCTTGTCATAATGAGCATCAGTCACAGAATGCTGCTGGAGATCATGTTCATCAAGGTAGGCACAAGTGTGAACTAGGTGCTTAGAGTTTATAATTCCAAACAGGGAACCATCAGAGCTCCATGACACACGGTGGATAGTAGAGCGAATTTCCCACAACCCTATATCCCCTGTGTTTGTTCCAACTAGAAGAAGTGTTTGATGAATTGTATAAAAATCTATGCTCATTACAGATGAACCCCGGTCCAATATTCTTCCACCCGTCATGGTTACATCACTGGTTGATCAGGCTAGCAGATTAAGGGTTTTCCCTGGTAAACGAGTTGCCGGAGGGAGCCCTTCATTGACAGTTCCTTGAGGTGCCTCCAAATCTAGGGGACTATTCACTTGTTCGGCTACATGAATACCAATCCAATTAAATTGCCAACAGCGAATGTGATGGTATGTTTGTCCTCTTGCAGTGGTATTTCGAGATTGTCTACGTCCAACAGTATAATTCCCTCGTTGGAAGGATCCCTTGCACCAGTCGTTGGTCCCCATCTCTTCCAGCAAAACAATTATAATTGGGTCATTAGGTATAGCACTTTCTTCTAGACCAACATTTATAATATATTGGCATATGCAACAACACAGGTTATTGCATTCAGGTCTGTCTGTATTGTCAAATTCCAGACCTGGCAATGAATCAGTCTTGCAACATTTGACCTTGTTTGCAATAACATCTTTTGGATCCAGTGGATTAATTCAGGATTGAGCAGAAGGAGCAGACTTGGACATCTTAGGTAGACCATCACTCAAGAACATCACTCGGGCTTCAGCTGGAGGAATAAGAGGCTCAAGGTGCTACTGTTGATCTTCATTGACAGGGAAAAAATCAGATTGATGTAAAAGAATATCAGAAGCCATTAGAACAAGAAAAGTCAAAAGTGAGATCCCCACTTTTTTATCTCCCACTTTACATGACTTCTCTTTGAATTGAATCATCCTATTGAGCCAACCAACTGGTGTTGCAGAACTCAACAACCACATCGGTTCCACATGGGCATGAACATGGGACTTACAAGCACTGAAGCCTTGGAAGGGCCAGTACCACAAATTAGATAGCTGGTTGCTGTTCTTATAAGCCAATGGTTCATTATAAGGATCCGAAAAATCAATTGAGTGCAACTGTAGCCCTGAGGCAGAAGAAGAACGGTTGCTTTGAACGGTAGTCCAATTGGAGAAGAGAGCTGGCGATGCCATTCATCACCCGACAATCCAAATGCTGCAGACCACACACCTCTAAATTGAGGCAAAATATTAGTACTTCAATCAATTTTGTCCTACAACGAAGAGATTGACTATTTTTCTAGGAGCTGGGGAGGGATGAGGTTGAGAAGGCTCGATGAGTCTGGTGTAGTGGAATTGGCAATTTGTGCCATCGTCAGGATAGTGTCGTCTGCATCGGTTATCAAGTATGAGATCTGGAATGTCTGCATCGGTTATCAAGTATGAGATCTGGAATGGCAGGCTTGGAAGAGAGAGATTGTTGAGCAGAGCTAAGGTGGTGTTAGTGGGTGGTTGGGTAAGTGGTGGACGGGAAGAATGGGGTCGAAACGCATCCCTTGTTTCCTCTCCCAATTCTGTAGTGTTCGAGAACGATACAAATGGTGATAATAGGGGCTTACAGTGACTTGCCATTTCTTTAGGAGGTTTTGGAGGGACAGTGGAGGAAGAGGGGGGTGGGGATTGCAGTGAGACCTCCAAGTTGTGTACAAGCTACTCGGAGGGCGGCAGGCAGTGGAAATGCAAGCCTCCAGAATCATCAGTGTGGAAATTTTCAGAAGTTTCGAGTAAAGTTTCAGAAGTTGAAGTCGTGAATGATGATGGAGTTGAAGACAAAGAGGAATTTGTAATCGGCAAGGGTAGTCGGTCGATGCAAAAGTGAAGATGTGGATCAATTGGAACTGGAAGCTGGGAAGTAATAGTAGAAGAAACCACAGAAGTCGAAAAGTTCACTGATCGGTTAGGGTATTGCTCGAATCTGCGGAGGGATTGGCTGAGCTCAGTGATGGACGACCAGATTTGTGCTGTGGTGGAAACCGCGGTGGATATGGTGGCGCCAAATCTGTCAGTAGCTTGTCGAAGGTCCTTCATCGCATTGGCAAGCTCGGCGATGGCCACTTCGAGTGCGGCGAGTGCTTGTTCTTCGATCTCCTCCGCCTTTGTCTCAATGAAAGTACCATTTGATACATGCTCCATGGCCGTATCACGGTAATCGACGGCGAGAAGGAGATATTGAGGGGGGAGAGGGGAGTTCCGGCAGAGAAGTCGAGGGGAAACAGAGAGAAGAGAGAGAGAGAGAGAAAGAAAGAGAGATCGAGAGGGAGAGAAACAGAACGAGAGAGAGATAATCAGTGGGATAAGGGAAAAATATTTCTTCCTTTTCCATTATCTTTTGTAAGAGTAATAAGTATAGGAAATGGTAATCTGAAACGGGTAATGGGGAACGAAAAACGGGAACAACAAACGGAAAATATACCATCACGTGGGCAGAACAAACAAACAAAATATAACAGCAACATATACTAATAGACCCATATGTACTAATTGAATATATTCTCTAAATTCAAGAGGAGGTTAGACGGCCCGAGAGGTGAGTGAGCTTCCGAGTGTGTATCGCTGAGTTCGTAACACACCATTTTCACTTTTTAATTTAAACAATGATATTTTACCATCTTTCAGTTTGTTAGTTAAAGAGAGAAAGCCAAAGAAAATTAGTTTTGTTTTTCTTAAGAAAAGAACTTAAACGTTGTATTTGAATCTATATCTAAGGTGCATAAGTTATATTTTTTAACCATAAAATGATATTTTTTCATCTTTCAGTTTGTTAGTTTAAGAGAGAAGCCAAAGAAAATTAGTTTTGGTTTTTTTAAGAAAAGAAATTAAATGATGTATTTGAATCTATATCTAGGTTGCATATGTTATATTTACAAATTAAGACTTTAAAAATGATCTAAAAGTGTAAGAAATAATCTTTAAATCTTTTCAAATGGAATAAAGAAACTCAATTGGGTGTAGAAAAAAATACTAAAAAAAAAAATTGATATATAGAAAATATGTCAAATGCTAATGGCATTTTATGTTGGTGACTATTTATTACTTTGTCATCTTTAAAGGTTAGGGATTTAAATCTTCTTTTATGTTGGTTTGTCCTATAGTTTTGAGTTATTTCTCATGAAAGTCGTCAAATCTTACTGGATTTGTTTTTGTAGGATTTGGCTGTAAATTTGACCATAATGATTTGAGTGTTGATTGAGCCGCCTTTTGGCATTCAGGAAAAATATTTATGTATTTGGTGCATAACTCTTTAGTAGTTGTATTAGATTTAATTTAAACTTGTGGACTCTTCACAACTTTTAATCTTTTGAGTACTGTTATATTATTTGTTTAATTCTGATACTTATTTATATATCATTCACATATTTGATATTATTTTTTGTGTTCTCATTAATCTTATCTAATTAGGAGTAACAACTAGTTACATCTCTATTGCGTCCTCGGATCCCTATGCGGAGTGGGACGAGAATCCGATTTGCAACACCGAAGATTCACTTGTGCAAGAAACGGAGAGATAGTACAAGGACCAAGAACGGGCGAGAGGACGAGAACTATGGCTGTTTGAGGGGACGAGGATCAGCACATAAATATTTTTACGTGGAAACCTTCTCGTGAATGAGATGAAAAATCCACTGGATTTTAGTCCGAGAATTACTTCCACTATGCTATTCTTGAATACAGATGTTTACAAAACACGCTCAGGTGCATCAGGTTGAGGGCCTTGTGTTTGGAAACTCAAATAGTTACTCTCACAGCACAAGTCCTGAACTGCTCTCATTAATTTTTCTCTATGTTGATGGTAACAAGAGTTAATGTGGGAATTTAATGTCCGGATCCTTTGTTTGGTAAACAGTTAAGGTATTTATAGTGGTTGAGTTTCCCGTGAGTTCTATCCACGTGGCACTGGCGTGCGTCAGGAGCCCTGCCACCAACTCTGTGAGTCCCTCTTGTCCAATCAAAGGGGGTTGCGTGCACGGCCGTTTCTTGTAACGCCTGTTCTGCTGGCCGCGTTCTGTGCAGACCATCATTCCCTTCGCTCGCAACCTGACTGACCAACCACCTAATACCTCCCACGTGGTCCCTGCAGGCTAGACGGCATCTTTAGCTTGGACCTTGTCCCTGCGGCCCATAGTGATTCCGAAGCCCACTATACCTCGTGGGTCGGTTCACGCACCTAGGCTTTTTGGACCTTTTTAGCTCCTGGGCCCATTTCAATGGTGATGGATCTTTAGCTTGGACCTTGGGTATCCACACCCAACACTAGCCCCCCATGCCTGGGCCAACTCATGGTCGAGGCTTGGCATGTCTGTCCTGGCCTAGCAAGATGTCGTATCACCTGCCTTGAGATGCGCTCGGTCTTGTCACGCTCTTGCGTCGTGCCTTCCCCAGGTCATCGCACATTTCCTAGACAGTCAGATAGGCTTTTCAGGCACTGCAATTATTGCACTGCGTTGGAACTGCGGGTTCTTCTCCCAAGTAAGCAACGCTCACTAGGAGGCGTGCCTCATTCAATGCGGTTTGGGAGCTAGCTTGCCTATAAAAAGGCGGGTTCTTGGGCTGGTGCGGTTTATCCTTGGCCTGGTTACGATGCAAAGGCGTTGCCTCACTTTGCCTCCAATGGGGACCCGTGAAGGAATTGGGTGGGCTAGCTAGAGACTTGGAGCTTCTAATGAAGACTGCTCTCACACCTCCATCGTGGGCGACTTCTCACAATAGTGTGGGTAGCTTGGCCACTCTATTGTTGTCATGTGCCTCCCCTCAGGCTGTCGTGATCTCCCATGTAGTAGTAGATCATGGTGGATCCGTCACTGCACACCTTGGCTTTGCGGTGAAGAGCCGCTCATGGTCTACACATCACTTGAACCACCGTTTGTGCAGCTTGGGGGAGAGGTGGAGGGCTGCTCTAGTGGCTTGGGCTTGTTGGGTTACCGGTGATGAGCCGCTTTTTTTCCCATCATGCTCAAAGAAACCAAAACAGTCCATCCGCGGCTTACGCCCAGTGGCCTTTTTCTTATACTTTTGTTGTCACAAGCGGTATACCTTGTAAATGAACTTTGATTAATAAAATAAATGGTCCTTTTCCTTTATTCTTTAATCTTGTTGTATGAATTTTTTCCTCCCAGGTCTGCCTGAGGGGCGCGGATAGCTTTTGCAAAGGTCGCTTCCATTAAATGCCCGCTCGTCCCTCCGTTTATGTGGCTTTGTTCAATTTTCATTTGGGGTCGATGCTAGCGTTTTTCTCTTGCCGGTGTCCGCGTATAGTGACTCAAAATGCACATGTAAGAATGTACGCGAATATACAGGTCTTGGCTCGTGACCCAAAATGCCCGAGAGGTTCTTTCGGCTTTGAGTGTCCTCCTTGGTCAGCGCCACCATTTTTGGTTATTTTGGCGCATTAAATGTGCGTCGCTTTGATTGACAGCGCTTTGGAAAGACAATGGCCCACTAATCCCGCCGACGTATGGGTCGCCAACACATAGCCATGGTGATGATGTCACATGCCTCTTGCGTTTTCTCCGTTTTCAAATATCACGATTTGCCCTCATTTTCACTTTACGTGACCAGAGAAACTCCCCTTTAAATCTTTGGGCTGTGCTCTTCATGATCTCCTTCTCCTCTCGATTTTTCCCGTATTTTCTCTACTCTTGCCCACAATTTCTTATGACTCCCGGGGTCGAGGATATCGCTTTTACCATTACTCTGGGCAGACTTGAAGCGATTCACATCAATTATGGCATTCCTGAGTCGATTGCCATGGTGATTCCAGAGAGGGATGATAGGGCTTGTAGCCCTCCTGACGGGTTTATCACGGTGTATGAAGTCCACCTCAAGGGCAGGTTTTGCTTTCCCGTTCCACTGGAGTTGTACCATATCATGATGGAACTCAAGGTTCCATTTTCCATATTGCAGCCTAACGCCATTAGGTATCTGGTTTCTCTTTGTGTTTTTGCTCGATTCCATAAGAAGGTACTCGAGGCAGCTGTGGCGAAGGTGATATTCCGCTTCACACACAACTTAGACTGGATTATCGCCACCTCCCGTTCCGAGTACAACGTTATGAGTGGCAGGAATCTAGATTCCATCAAGAGGTGGAAGGATAAATTCTTCTTTCTCGGAGTTCGGAATAATTGGGCTCTCTCGAACGTCTGGGGCAATGTTGATGGTGACCCTTTTGCAAAGGATGGGAGGGTTTCCCAAGAGGTCATTGACTTGGT
>JAOVVI020009753.1:2402-13416 GCA_028571085.2 Nepenthes alata
CATTCACTTGGATCCTCAATCTTATTCTGAATATCTGGATCATGGGCCACACGATACTGCTACACTACTCTACTTGGTCATTTACTTGTACATTAAAATTAACTTACAATTCTTATTCAAGGATTCTTATCAGACACTTAGGCTACATGGCAACTATATGCCCAAGAAAACCTCAATGACATCGATATATCGAAGGTAAAATCCATAATCCCCAGATTACAAGCAATATAGGAAACATGATCGAAGTGATTATCCCAGAGATTTTGGTGCAACCTCAAGTTACTATCAAAACCTAAATATTTCGCAACCTTATCATCTCGTTGACATTCCAACGAATCCACTTATTCAACCCGATCGCAAAATATAATACCCTTACCAATCCAAATTATACCCAGTAAGGCAACCTCCCAACCGAATCACCACTAGTATCATATCAAAGATTGGTACCATAAAACAATCAACTCAGCTAACCCGATCCTATCTATGAACTCTAGAAAATGTTATAGGCCTCTATGTAACAAGTGCAAAGCCTAAATTCTCATATTACACATAATTTAAAAATACAAATGAAAATATATATTCGGAATTTTAAAATAATACATATATAGAAATATCCAAAATCTAAAGATCTTTCCTTCCACCACTTTAGGTGACACCTTGTAACTTGTGCCATCATCGCACAACCACGATCCAATGCATTGGACTTCTTGACTGTTCAGCCCAAGGAATAAGGGCCATTCTTGGATTCGCTAACACCAGAAAGTGACTCCAAGTTATATTGTCATCAAATTAAGATCAACTTAAGTTAATATTCAAGGTGTCCCTTTTGCAACTTCTTTTTATCCTGGTTTTTGCCCGGAATAGACTCTCCAAGACCTTTGAGTCTCGCCATCATACCCAACAAATTCATATATTGAGCTTCTTTATCATGGGTTGACCACTTCCATATGATGACCTTCGTCTGAGCGGCGTGATCAGCTACTAATATTCTTTCTGAAACAAAAACGATGTGGGTTAGATTGCAGCTCAACTTGAATATCAACCAAAACACTATACACTATACGGTCAAATATAACTAGTTGATCCTAATTTAGTCCTAGCCTAAGTGGATCAACTTCTGATTAAAACAACTAGAACATCGCAACTCGATAATTAAATTTAACTAATGATCCTGACTTATTTCTAGCCTAAGTCATTCAAACTAGGATAATTAGGACTATCCGATCCAACTTAATTATCCTACGCCTTCATATACTTTTCAATTTATCTTACTCTAACTTAAACTTCTGCACAAGGTTTAGATCAAACCTAAGGTATCTATTTCTCTGATACCAACTATGACGGGTCATAATCAAATTGAAAGCCAGCAAGGTTCCGACTGTAATACAAACATTAGACTTATGCAAAGCCTGTACATTAACCCTGTACAACAAATATATAACCATAGCACATCTCAACATAGGAGCCAAAAATCACAATAAATACGTGGTACCAACGTCATAACTCTAACTATGACGTTAACTCATATAAGATGCCACCAGGTACCCAACTATTCCATAACAAGCTGTAAAAGTATACATATCCATCAAACACAATGATAACTATATATTAGATACATCATCATCATCATATGTATACATCAATATACATGACCATCAAAAATAATACAAAAGACTCCATAAGGTGTAAATCCACAAAACTAAGTCCACAAGATCATCCTTCAAGTCTTCCATGCCTAGCCGACTTTTAATCCTTTACCCTATCATATCGGGTGTAAGCTCGTACTCATCTGAAGGTAAGTAAGAATAGTAAGGGTAAGTCAAATACTCAACAATGCATAATAATCAAAGGCAATAACCAATATACATAAAATAAAGTAAATGAAGGGAATAAGAGCATAATAAACATACATAAAAATGAAACATGATCAAATGCACTTGTAGAATACAAATAACTTTCATAGCCTATTTCTGATTTTCTATGGATACAGATATTATACTCAAATTATTAATTCTCTATTTGCCTATAGAATCATACAGAAGTAGATATGGATAGTAATATCAGTACTGACAGAATAAATACCAGAATCAGATAATAATACCGGTATTGACGAGCTAGATAATAAATACAGATGGCAATATTGATATTGAAGGAATAAAAAAATTGATTCAGATGGTAATACCGGTACTAACAAAATAGATTACAGATACAGATGATAATATCGATACTAACGGAACAGATAATGGATATAGATGATAATACCAGTATTGACAAAACAGATAACGGCTATAAATGATAATACTGGTACTGACGGAATAAATAACTGATACAGATGACAATACGAATACTGACGGAACAGATAATGAATTTAGATGACAATACTGATACTAATAGAATATATAACGGATACAGATAATAATATCGGTACTGACGGAATAAATAGCAAATACAGTTGGTAATACCGATACTGACAGAATAAATAACATATACATATGACAATACCGGTATTGACAGATCAGATAACAGATTTTGATAGTAATACCGATACTAATGGAACAGATAACAGATATAGATGACAACATTGATACTGACGGATCAGATAACGGATTCAAATGTCAGATAACAAATTTTTTATCTTAAGGAGACTTTCACACTTAGTTTTCACCACTTAGTCTTCCATCTCTGGAGGACGGTTCATCAGATATAACAAATTGTGAAGTTTTCTTCGATTACTTTGAATAATTTTTATAATTCTTTTATACGAATATAGATAATAAATTTCTTATGAATTCATACATTCACATACTTTCAATTATATGTATAAATCAACATAAAATTTGAAACATGTAAAAAATTCTTACCACAAGGTGCCAAATATAACTTTAGAGCATCCGAATAACAAATCCCTTCATAATTACATGCAGCATAATTTTTGGAATATATACAAGATAATATACTAAACATACATGTAGATAATTATCTCAATTTACGTCCGATAATATTTTTGGAACACATAAAATTAATATATACAAATTATATGTACATAAATACCAAATAATCGATGTACTAGTGTCTATGAAATTAGGATTGCGAATTTTCAAAGCCAAATCATATTTAAATTATGATTAATTTGGGTAAAAGCCAAATGAGTGCGGGTTAGGGTTTCAGTGAGTATAAAACCACACAAAATTATCGATTCGGATACCAAATTGATAAATTAATATGTTTAAGGTATGGGTAACAATATTCTAAAGCCAACTTATATAAAAGTTCCAAAATAATTGGTGAAATTGTTTGGGACGTGGGGTTAGGGTTCCATGTTTGAAAACCGATCAAAACTATGAAATTGGGCTTGAAATTTACATATTTGCAAGCTTAAGTCATAGGTAATAATTATCTATAATCAAATTATATAGAAAACTCAAAATAATCGATTAAACGAGGTCGAAGTGAGAGTTAGGGTTCCAACAAAGCCAAAACCGCACGAAATGTAAGAAATCAAACATCAAATAGCAAATAAATCATGCAAAGGTCGTGGGTTCCGTACAATATATATTTTGGGTGGGTACCAGAGTGAAAATACCAGAGAGATACGAACAAAAATTATAACACGAGAAAGCAAATGATATAAATGTACTTACCTCGATCCGATCTATCACTTCTCTAACTAACTCAAAGTCAGAATCACATTCGAGGACATCAGTTTCCTCCTCTCTCACTCCTTCAGTATTCTCTCTCTCTTCTTTTCCCTCTTCTTCCTTTCTTTCTTCTAAAACCCTTGTCCCCGATTTATAATTTCCTCCTCTTTTTTTTTCTTTATATTTTTTCTTCTTTCTTTCCATTTTGTTTTCTTTGATTCTATATTATATTATTATTATTTTTAATTTTAAAACCCAAATTAATATTCGGGCGACAATACAGACGCACTTCAGGTGTTAACCCAACTAATCCAAATATCATTCAAAATTTTATAATATTTAATTAATTTTTATCACATCTAAATTATCCAAAAAAATAAATAATCCCAATAAAAATTTGAGATATTACATAAACCAAAATAGAGTTCGAAATAAAATAATATAATAAATAAATAGGTTTCGGAATAAAATCACATATCGATGTATGAGACTGACCAAATTTTATTTGTGGGCAAATCTATAAATCTCAAATTAGAATCCGAATATAAATCCATACAAAAAAACAAAATATGTATAAAATTAGAGAATTAAAAGCTAATAGACCAATTTGGGGAAGGGTTACACATACTTTCGATAGCCTTAAGCGAAATCAATTGTTGTTTTAAATTTTTAGCAATTTTAAATTTTATTATTTAATATTTCGTAGATTTTAGTTAACTTTATGGCCGTATCACAACCATTACGACCACTTCAATTATTATCAAGTTAATGTTTAAATTTTTCTTTAATATTTTTTTAAAATATAAAATATTTACGAAATTAGTTTTGTGTAGAAAATAAACTCCATATGAATATAATATTTGACTACTGAAAAAATTATATCGAACTCTCGTACACTTGAGAGATTAAAAATATCATATCGACTATCAAAAAATCAACTCCGATTATCACCAAACCCTCGGGTATGACCATTTATGTATTCTGTTTCCCATAAATATGGAACATACTCATTATATTTTACTACACGTGATTTTGGATACAATTTTTAAATTTAGTATATATATTAGGATATCCGAATATATTAGTTTTTTATTCAATTCACTTATGATGTTTCTCATTAAATACAAATGGAGTGGGTCAATTATAAATAGAGTCTTTTTCTACCAACAAAAAAAATAAGTTAGATATTTTTCTATCGGGAACAGAGCTCTCCACATTGGGGGAAGAATAGATGCAAATCAAATAACAAATAACATAGGTATTGATCTCGATCCCAGGTAGTGATACATATGAACTAATGTATGACCCATGTAGATTTCATGCCCACTTTTATACAAATATGTTGACATAAAAATATACAATATAAAATATTTATCTATTTTTTTTATAAAATAATAAAATCCTTAAATATTTATAAATTCAAAATAAAGTCCCCAAATAATTGGTAAAAATACATGCATGCAATAAGGAAAATAAGCAGGGTAATTAAAAATAGTATGCATGAATATTAAATATTCAAAATATAAGTAAAACATATTGGATATTAAAAGACCAAGGATAGAGTTTATAAATAATACCTTAATCTTACACCAAATAAATCTGATAAAAGGATACTCCAATCTATCCATTCTCTTCTACCCCTCTCCTCTTCTTTCTACTCTCTCTCTCTCATTTCTTCCTTTCTTCTACACAAATGGCCAACCGTGCTTGCTGCTTCCCCTTTATAGTCCAAATGGCGTTCAAGTGCCAACTCAGGTGTTCATTAAGAGCACCTTGGGTGCAAACCCACAACAATTGGCGCTTAGGTGCCACTCAGGTGCACTTCAGGCACTAACTAGCTTATCCATTTATTCTTCAAATTTTTATAATATATAATCAATTTCAAGGCATCCAAAAATAATAATTAATACTGTTGCGTCCCGGATTTGCGGTTGTCTGTATGGATTAGGGAGCATCCGGATTCCGTGTCACTCTAAAGCGTTCGGAGGAGGGTCCGATCTCCGTCTCTATTAACTTGGGACCTGCACAACACAATCAACAAACAAGGGGTCAGAGGCCGATGGGGGGCTGTCCCCCGTCGACACTCCGATGCTCAAGTCAGATATCTTCCGCAATAAACGGATGAATACATACTAAGATGTAGGGATGAGGGGAATGCGAGAGGGATGTTCTTGGAGGCATGAGCTCCATGGATATGCCCGTGGAGGGCAGCTTACCCGTGCACCCGCGGAGGGCGGTTTAGTGAAAATCCCTCTTGGGGTTGCGCCCGCGGAGGGCGACTTAGAGGTGGCCCGCGGAGGGCGGCTTAGATATGCGCCCGTGGAGGGCGGCTTGGAGGAGTCCCTCTTGGGGGTGCGCCCGCGGAGGGCGGCTTTGAGGTGACCGTGGACCATGGTAATATTTGTAGATCTTTCGGAATACGCCAGAACAATTGCGGGGTCTGTTGGACCCGTTCAACCAGATTGCCCTAGTAGGCCGTCAAGTACGGGCCTCATCGTGACCAAACGGGTCAACTAAGTGGGCCGAATGATCCTGGTCGACCCTTCTAGGCGGAGCGTGGAACGGCGTTGCACGGATTGATCTGACGCTAGGCGGCTTCTTGAGGAGCCGTTCGCCCTTTCTGCTCGAGAGTGTTGAGTGCCATTCGAGAGGCTTCCCTGGCCTCGCTGCTGATGCACCTGGGCTACGTTCTCGAAGGGCTCTGCGATACCAGGCTTGGACAAGAACATCAGTAAACTCTAGGAGCTTCCAGCGGGTGACTGGGCGGTCTCATTTGGCCGGATTCTGAAGACGGCAACCGGACGCCATGGCAGTAACAGGGATTTGCCTTCTATTTTGCTGAGAGCCTTGGGTTCCATGTTAGGGAGAGCTTTTGGGATCTGTCTCCGTGAGGAGCTATGGGTGCGACTCTGGCTCAGATCTAACTGCTACTTGGGGGAGTTTCATCCTTCCGTTTTTGCCGTGGTTTGGAAGGAATGACTGAGCACCATTTCTAACAGAATCCAAACCCTAGCCTGGCTTTGGCTCGGGCTGAGCAGCCGAACGCCATAGGAGGAGGCTCATGGAGCCTTGTTACGAGGAAGCTCCGTCCTGCTCCAACTAAAAAGGGGAATTGCAGGATTTGGTTGTCGGGATCGTCAAGTGCTTCATCTATGTCGGGAACGGCAGAGACGTCCCGGTTTCCATGGGCAGTGAGCTTTGAGATCCAATCAGCGCCGTTCTGAGGGGAAATCGTGGAGTGTCGTCAGTAGGAAAGCTCTGCGCCTTATTCTTCTGGAAACGACGTCAGTGAGGGAGCTTTGGGTCGTCGACGAAGAGGGCTCCGTGGTTTGCCTGGCTCATCGTCGGCTGAATCTGGCTCCTCCTCTCCTCCGCTCAGTTTCCTCCTTTTTCTTTTTACCCAGGCGAGGTCAGAGAGAGAGGGAGAGATGATGAGAGGGCTGTTTTTCCTCTGCCCAAGACAGAGGCCAGCTTGGAGAGCCAGGAGAAGCGTGGCCTTTTTTTCCTCCCCATTCCTCTGTGCCACCTTTGTCCTTTTATGGGGAAAGGACTAAATATTTTCTTCCAAAACGAAAGTATTTCCCACCAAGATAAAAGCATTTTCTACCTTAACGAAGCTTATTCAGAACGCTTTTGATTTCGGATTGGCCCGCAATACCGGACCCAACAAAGAAAAGTTATCTTAAGTAATATTCTAACAAGAATCAAGCTTGAATATTATTCTAATAATAATTTGATAATTAAAAAAATAACCTAAACTATATATATATATGTATGTATAAATCCAAACATAACAACAAATTAAAGATGTGTTATAAATATTAGCTTGAATTTAGAAATTAATTAGGAGAATAACAAGCAAAGATCCAGTGTGATTGATTTAGAAAAGTTGAACAACCCAAAAATAGAAAATCACCAAGTGCCGTGAGATGAATCGGGTGTTTTAATCTGTTAAGGGTAGAGGAAAATTCAACCTGCTTTTTGGTATGGGTGAAGTGGAACTCAAAGAAAGCTAACGTCTTAATTTTCCGACCGTAAAGGAGAACCAACATTTAAGTGTTTCTGTATACGTGCAAGAGAAACTTAAAGAAATCGTGCATCTTGTTTCCCCAATGCAAAGAAAATCAACATATTTTTTCTGCACAAGTCAAGAGAAACTCAAAGGAGACCGTTGGCATAACTTCATAATAATGAAGGAAATTCAACTTTCCTTCCTTTAAAGCCACGACTTCAGGAAATCCAAAAGGAATCAACGTCTTGATTTGGTAGAAAAATCATCTTTTTTTTTTTTTTTGGTCTAATGAGCTAAGAAAGCTGAATGATGGGATTGTTGGGAATCCTCCCCCCAAAAAAAAAAAAAAAAAATGCACACAATGGATGCAATGCAGCAAAAACAGGCCTTTGAATTTATCGTAAAAATATGAATAATAAAATCACAATTAAGCATACAAATAACACAACAATATTAATATAAAAAATATTTTTTAATTAAAAAAAAAACCCACAAGATAAATTTTAAAAAATCAACTATAAAATATTTGATTGCAAATATAATATATTCGAGATTTCTTTGCAATAGCTTGTGTGAATGACTAATTAGATATAACCCTAATATACCTAACAACTCGTCGAAAAAAGTATGATAAAAAAAATTAACCAAATGGTAATACGTCTTTAAATAAAAATAGAGTAACATACTCAAATTTGATAAAAAATAAAACTAGAGTCGGATCTCAATTAGTTGTTAAATATTCTACTCTTCTTTCTCTATTATCTCTTCATGTTACAATCATTGTTCTAAAAATGATATCGGATTTTGATCTAAAAGTTGTATAGGATTTTTATACACAATATTGATATATGTGCATAGGTCGTGTGCACATTAGCAATAACAGTAGCAAATCAGGCACAAGTAGAAGCAATTTGCACTAAATTTGAGTGAATCTTCAGATAATTTGTTCATTTGATGTAAAATTTTAAAAAGAGTTATTTAAAATTTAATAAATTTTTTATGACCTTATTGAAAACTTTTTGCTTTTTTAACAATTGTCATGTATTGTCCATTGGCAAACAACTTTTCCTCCACAAAGATCCAATGTTAGCCTCCACATATATAAATGGTATCTTTTTTCTCCCCACCATAATACCCGGAGTATTGCCACTTCGCTTCAGCACCTATACCACAGTAAGGCCGCTTATTCTTACACTCCTCCTTAGTCTTTATCTACCACTTTGATCAAACCTCTCGTAAGCCACTTTGATATTATTATTGGCAATCGAAACCTCTATCAAATATCGGTTCTATTGCTTGTTTCCATGTCTAAAATCAAATTCAATCGCATGTCTATAATATGTTAAATGCATCTCAACATGAGTTTTATCGTGTTGCTTGTCCATAAGCCAACGTCCTTGATGCCAATTACTGTCGAGAAGCTATTGTTTCTCATTTTAAGTATCTTTTAGTCTCCAAACAATATAGGAGATAAAGATAAATTTTTTTAATGTAGCATGGAGTGATGATTTCTTATTCATCACCAAATTCGTCTCATTGCTTGTGAAATCCCATATTTTTTCCGCATCAATGACTAGGAGGTCTCTATAAATAGAGATAAAAACCTGATCACTAACTTTATGATCTCACATCCCATGTCGCTTGCTACCATCCTTCTTCTCATACCTCTGCTTAGAGTAATCCCATTTCATATGATTTTTCTTACTACAATGAATACATTTGATGTTTTTAAGGTTGAACACGATAACCTCATTAAGATTGAACGTATCTTTTCTAAATAGTAATACCATAACAATATGATTGTATGAGATCAGTAATGAAACCAGCAACATTAATCCCTCATATTTGTCATTGATTTTCTTACTAATTATTGATATGTGTGCTAAAACTTGACTGAACACGCTCATGTGCTTATCGAAGTTTTCTTTTTCCGACAATCAGATGTCATGGAATTATTTTTTTATATACAACCTCAACGCTAAAAATTTAGATTTATATTAGCCCTCCAACTTTATCGAGATTTTTGCTAGACTCGATAAATCGATGACATATTAAAAAGCATTGTCAGAAGTTATAACTTAATAATACAATTAGCATCCCTGATGTCTTGCATCTTATCATTCTTCATTCTCCCCAACTAGCCCTCTTTCTTTTTCAGTGCTTTGATAATTTTTTTCTGAATTAAAATATTTTTTATTATTTATTGGCAAAAAAAAAAATAATTTTCCTATTAAATTACTCACTATAAAATGTGAAGCCCTTTAATGTTAACGCCATTAACTTACAGTTTTCATACATTAGAAAAAACTTATTTTCAGATACTAATTGTTGAGATTTCTCGAGAACAAAAAC
Source organism: Nepenthes alata (assembly GCA_028571085.2). NCBI lineage: Eukaryota > Viridiplantae > Streptophyta > Magnoliopsida > Caryophyllales > Nepenthaceae > Nepenthes > Nepenthes alata. Next base: position 12,405 of record JAOVVI020009753.1, read on the forward strand.
ATACAAAACTAGTGCACCGGAAACATAAGTCCAAATCCCTCAATAAATAACATTCTAACAAAATACATAAGTTATATATTAACGTGAAAAATTTTTAAAAAATCTACTATAAAGTGTTAGTTTACAAATATAACCTCTTTGAGATCCATTCACACAACCTATGTGAATAATCGGTCAAATAAACCCTACTTAATAACCAAATAGAGAAAATACATCAAGAAAAATTAGTAACCAAATGGTTAGATATTTTAGAAATAAGATTAGAATAATATATTTAAATTTGATAAAGAATAAAATTTGAGTCAGACTTTAATTGGATGTTAAATTTCTTTCTCTTCTTCCTTTTGTCCATTCTATTTTCATGTGATGCCCCTTGTGTTGAAAATGATTCGGGTTTATGATCTAAAAATCGCATGAAATTTTTATACTCAGTATCGGTACAAGTATACCTGACATGCGCTCATCATGCATAAAGAGCAACAACAGACCACCCATGTACGTATCAGATATTAAGAATCCTAAAAAACTATTGTCAATTGCTTATGAGTACCTTTTAGGTGTTATTCAGACACCAATCCCTTGTACCACTCTTATCAATCATTAATAAAAGTTTTCACACTAAAATCAAGCAAACATCCAAATAACATGTTTATTTGGTGTAGGATTTATAACAAAATAATTTAAAATTCTACTAAGAGTGCATCTCATTGATAAGATACAGTGGTTGTGTCTTACTATATAGGTAATTAGATATAAATTTAATGGCATATGTATAATTTAAATAAATAAATAAATAAATAAATAAAACCCACAGCCGTTAAGCGAGGCAAACGGCTGAGTTGAGAACTACTGGACCGCGATTTAACTGCGTCCCTGCGAGACAGCCAGTTCAGTATAGTTAGGGCTTTGAGAGAAAACCCAAACTGTCTGATTTAACTGCGCAACAACGAAACAACTAGCTTTGGCAGGGTTTTCAGAGAGAGCTTTACCGGCGCGCCAGGGGGGGGTTGGG
>JAOVVI020009754.1:0-13416 GCA_028571085.2 Nepenthes alata
TCAATCAGTTCTTGAGTGCCAACCGAGGTGAGAAACTGCGCAAGGCAGTGCTCGAGTACCGTTCGACAGGCACTCGAGCACTGACCCCGGGTAAGTTACGCGATCCCCCTTTCCTTTTGTTTTAAATGGGAAATTGGAAGGGAGAGAGGGGAGATCAGCCGAGAACGAACGATAGCAACGAAGAAGAGAAGGAGGAAGGAGAGGGGAAAGAGTGAAAGAGGAAAAAAATCTTCCGATCCACTCCGATCAGAGTAAGAATAACGATAGATCAGGTTCAGGCAAGTGTATTCTGGACGTTATTTACTATTTTATAGTGTTTTAATATCTCTAAAATTGTATTTATACTCTAAAAGTATGTTTCCCTATATTCTGTATAAATAAAACATGTTTCTCCTGATTAATCGGACAGATTTCATGTTTACATATACATACTGCAATATCTAGCTTCGATTTCATATAAATGCATGTGTTTGGTATCCGTTTTTTGTCCAGAATATTTATCGAAACCATAAGCACGAAAATGAAGGGATTTAATGTTTTAAATCCATAATTTCTAATATGTGACAATTAATTTGTAAAAGAGTATTACTCATATTATGATTTATAATTGAAAAATTTATATGAAATGACACTGTAAAGTTTCTATGAATTTCTGGAGCATTCTAAAGGATTGATGGTGAAATTTGTACTATTTCTAAAGTTTAATGAGTTATAAGTTAAAAAAATGAGAAAAAAACTATTTCTGATTTTGTCAATTAGGATCCAGGACTAATATACAGTCATGTGAGGTTCTCCGGCATACCTTAGGACATTATGGTGGTAATCGGGGATAACTCCATCCATTGAGTTATATATGGTCTGCCCTTTCTCAGGGTATTACTGGAACTGACTCTGGATGTCAGAAATTGTCACGAACCCGAATGAAATCCTCCGTTGGCTTTGAATTGTGTGCCCAAAAACATAATCGGTCCCTGTTATCGACACAGTTTTTGAGCTTAGATTGTGTGGTGAAAACACAATCTATCACTGATTATTCGTTCCCTCGACTAATAGGTACCCTAGTTGGGTCCCTAGAATATTAAACTAGAGTTTTCTGAGGAAAACAAGTGAGATTTGGAACTGTTTTATGAATCTCGATGCATGTTTAAGTAGAATCATACTTTATTCTTATTTTCAAGAATTGCTTCTATTCTTCTGATCTGATATTAACGTGAGTGATTTTCTATCCTAATATATTTATGTTATAGTCTGGAAACATGATTTATGATTTTCGAGACCTATTTATATGGAAACTGTAATTTTCTCATGATTATTGTACGTGTTTCTACTCATCTACACTTATGTTCTGCACGAAAACATAAATAACAATTTCTGAGACCCGCTCATGTTGAATCATGCTTTTCTCATGCTTTCTGTACATGTTCCTATTCTTTGACAATTTTTAGAACCATCTGCATTTATATCCTGCATGAGATCATTACATTCTGTATGTTTTAGTACATTGTTGGGTTTTGGCTCACTGTTTTATTTTTCCCCCTCAAAATAAGGATATAGAGAAGATATTGAATGATCAGGTATAACTAGAGATTAGCAAGGAAGGTTCTGGAGCCTCGGTGAAGCCTCGAAAGTTATCGTGAAGTGTTTTGGAAAAATCTGATAGTTCTGTATGTTCCATAGAGTTCTGTAAAGAAAATTATGTATAAATAATTATAGCATTTCTGTAAACTATTAGAACTGTATTTTTGCTTTCGCAGATTATATTTGGGCATAGTTGCTTCTGCTATATGTTTTTTGGTTTTATATAGGTCTTAGACGGTATCTCTCATATGAATTCTGAAATAGTAGATAAAATAATTGATCTAAAGCCATGGATAGCATTTGAGATCCTATGAATGCATGTTGTAGGAGAATTGTGGTATTTTGAATAGTTGTGTGTTTGTACTGGTTCTGCTATTGTGTTATGGCCAAAAATTTGAGGTTTGGCTAATAAGTATGCTCTGTATAGGATGTTTATTACAGGATGTACTTTAGTTTCCATCCAATATTAGATAGAATTCTGTTAAAATTTCTATAGAATTTAATATTTTAAATTTATGAATTATGTTTTGTACCTATCTGACGGAGGGTCCAATAAGGATTAGGATTTGTTCCGTCACAAAACTGTATGAGATTTTAGAGGTCTTCAGAATTCTTGTGGCGTGCCTCCATCCTAACACCATTAGGTATTTCATTTCCTTGTACATTTTTCTCCGTCATTGGAAACTTTGTCTGGATACTAGGGCCATTAAAGTTATTTTTTGATTTAATTAGGAAAGTGATTAGATTTTTTTTACTCCCTGAAAAAAGTATAAAATAAATACGGATAATCTGAACTCGATAAAGGAATGGAAGGACCAATTATTTTATATTGTGGTCCCTTCTAGCTGGACCTTTTCCAATCAATGGAAGTTTGTTAGTCCTACTTATTCCAGAGATGTCACAAATAATGAAACTTTCGTGACTCGGCCCTTGACTGAGCTCATCAAGGAAAACACTATTGTGCTTCGGAGAATAAATAATATTTTGACCCGACAGGCATTTGCTAAGATTGATTGGGAAGTAAGAGCTATAGGGGAGGTTGTTGCCAATATGCCTCTTTGCAGGTACAAGAGAAAATTGGGAGAACTCTTTATGAGATCCCAATCCCGAAACATGATAATTGTGGATTGATTATGAGGATGGAAATCATTTTAGGCTTAAGTATAGTAAAAATTTTATTACCGAAACAAAAATGAGCGAAACCAGCCAAAGAGGGGATCGGCGCTCGACGTGCCCTTGAGCATCGGTGAGGCACACTTTTGCACAAGGGACCGCCCAAGGATCACTCGAGGTAAGGTGGCGGTGGTGTATGGGTATGAGGAGGGCCATCGATGGGCGCTTGAGCGCCCCATCGAGCGCAAATTTGTGAAAATGTAGCGCTCGAGGCGTGCTCGAGCGCCCCGACTGGTATATAAACTCCGTGCACATTTTTCCCTCGGCATTCGGCCGATCCAGCGCAGTGCACAAGGGGAAAAGATGGAAAAGAGAAGGAGAGGGAGAAATTCGTGCATTCCACTCTAATCCGGGCAAAAATAACGATAGATTGAGCTCAGGTGAGTGTACTTCGAACGTTATTTACCATTTTTACAGTGTTTTAATATCTCAAATATTGTATTTATACTCTAAACTCATGCTTCTTCGTGTTTAGTGTAAATAGTTCATGTTTCTCCTAATTAATCGGACATATTTCATATTTACTCGTATATACTGTAATATTTGGCTCTGATTTTGTGCATGTACATGTATTTAGTGTCTAATCATTGTCCAAAAGATTATTGTGAAAACCCTAACTCAAAAATTTTGGTCTTTATGGTTAAAATGCATGATTTTATATGAGTATTGCGAATTATCGCTTTAAGTTCGTGAATAAGCAAGTATTCAGTATCTGTTTTGTGTCCGAAATATTTAGTGAAACCCTAAGCACAAAAATGAAGGGATTTGATGGTTTTAATCCATAAATTTTGACTAGTAGGTATTGACTTGTAATGAAGTAATGCCTGTGTTGTGATTTGTATTTGAAGAATTTGCATCGAATTGTATATTCAAATTTTGGAAAACTCTTTTGAACTTATCTGAAGGGCCGGATGTATAAGTTTAAATTTTGCTTTCCGATATAAGAAAAAAATTGGCTAAGAAAAGATGAGTATGAATCCCTTCAGATAAGTATTTTAGTCCAACGTTTCAGCTAAATGTTTCAGTTCAGTATCTCAGTAAGTATTCTATTAAGTACTTTTGTTAAGTGTTTTCAGTTAATGTGAAATAAGCCCTAGGACTATTAGAACGTTATGGTGGTAATCGAGGATAACTCCGTCCACGGAGTGATACATGGTCCGCCTTTCCTCGGAGCGTTAAGTGTGGAGGATAGATTTAGTTTTAAACCGGTACATAATCCCACAAGAAGAGATAATCCCACGAGAAGGGATATTTTAGTTTAGGCCTTGGATTGTGTGGAGTGAATACAGTCTATCCTCGATTATTCGTCCTCTCAGCTAGTAGGGTCTACAGTTCGGTCCACCTTATAATTTGAAAGGAAATGTTTACGATTAGTTTGATTTCCGCTTTGATTTCTGATGCTTGTTTTGTTGAATTAGGATTTCTAAAATTTTATTATATTAATTTATACCTTCTTTGTTTAAATGCACTTTTCTACCGTTTAAGTATTTCTATGATTTTGTATGTCTATACATCTGTTTTGCCCGTACATCTGTTCTATATGAAAGCATTATATTATGCTTGTTTGGTACCTTATTAGGATTCGGCTCACTATTTTATTTTTTTCCTCCAGATAAGGACATAAAGATGACACCAGATGAACAAAAGTGACTAAAGCTTAGCAAGGAGTTGGATGGACTCTCAGAGCTTTTGAAAACATGGGATTTTTGGATATACCTAAATTATGAAGGAAACTATGTATTAGTAGTCATGATATGTTCTATATACTGTTGAAACAAAAATTATGCTTTCGTAGGTTTATATTATTGATTTAGTTGCTTTCGCTATATTCTGTATTTGTACAGATCCTAAATGGCATCACTTGTATATTTTTGGTATAGTGGATAGGATTGTGTGTTAAAGCCATGGATGGCATTGTGGTCCTGTGTACGTATATTATAGGATGTGAATGATGATAATTGGTTAGTTGTGTGTTTGTATTGGTCATGTTATTGTGTTGTGGTCATTTAAGTTTGAGTTTTGGATATCGAGTATACTATGTACAGGTGTAAATAAGCACGCTATATTTTCGATTTCTGTCTAGTTACAGAGGAGATTCTGTCAAAATTTCTATATAAGTTTTATGGATTCTATTCTGTATCTGTCTGATAGAGGGTGCCATAAGGATCAGGATCCGTTCTGTCACACTCTTCATTCGGTACTCTCCTAAAAGGACAGCCAAAAGGGTAGATCTCTTCTTGTCTTACTCTAGTGACTATGATAGGGTGATTGATGAGGCCCGTGATGAGATGACCACATTGGAAGTCAATGAGTCATTTCAAAGGCTGGCTTTTATTCATTATTCATCGGGCAACCCAGTTTTGAAGAGCAACCCGAATTTACTATGGGTGGTGAAGTTTTATTATCCACTATTTCTAGAATAAATGACCCCATTACCAACGGATCGAATGAACCAATTGCTACTCCATTTATAGATGAGTATCGGATCCTAATTTTTATTAACCTGTCACCCAACGAGCTTGTTTCTACGCATCCTGCCGCTTTCATTTTGGAGTCTATTAATAATACCTAAGCGATATAGGAGTTTCTTAATAATAATTTAGAGGCTTTGGAAGTAGAGGAGGTTCCTCAAGCATATAATTTACCATCTGGGCACTCGGGCGATTCGGATGCTTTTTCTCCTCCTTCAGGGTTTGTAGTTCCTCTCCAGTGTCACGTTCTACCTCTTTTATACTGGAAGATTCTTCTTATCTCATCTCTGAGTTTGTATCTTCTCTGAGTCCCTCTTTCCAGGAGAGATATTTCATCACTGAGGTACTATTTAGGTAACCCTTCATCTCTAAGTATTCCCCTTGTCACAACTATTTTTGACTAACTGGTTTGCTTTGTTTGGTAGTCGTAGGAGTTTGTTCGCTTAATTGAGGATGGGCTACACAAACGTGATACTAAAATTTCTTACCTATCCCAAGCATACATTGACACTGCCATTCTCAAGGAGATGGAGATTTGAGTTGACACTGCCATTGTCGAGACTGAGTGGAGTCGAGATCGGGCCACTTATATAGATAGAGAGTTGTTTAAGTGGTTGGTAAGATCTCAAGAGCTTTCAGATGAAAAAGCCATCACTATGGATTGGATCACCTCACTCGAGAACAGATTCCAAGAGGCTGAGCATCGATCAACTTCGGATGCCAGCCTAGTTGGTGATCCTTAGATTAAGTGTGCTTGTCTTGAGAGAGAGCTATGGGTAAATTTTCAATCGAAAGAGGTTGGCCCTGCTCTGGATGATAGGTTTTAGGAGGGGTTCTCCACCTATAAGTGGATCGTATCCATGGTGGCTCCCAACTTTCACTTAGGCTATCTTAGTCTGAGTAATTCCTAGGCTTATCAGCATTCTGACATCAAAGATTTCTTGGAGCCTGGTGGGAATCCATTGTCATGATTTTCGGCTAGTCCCGAGACTTTGGGTAGTCGAGATGCTCTTTCGTAGGCAATGGGTAGTGCACTTGCAATATGTAATCTTTATGTTGAAATCTAGATTTTCCTTATTGTTGATATTTATATTTTAATAAATTAGCTAGATTGTTTCAATCATTGTCATTGATACTACTCTTTTACCAGCTTAATTTTTATTCAATACATTCTTCATTTTTCGACTAGATAGTGTTGGCATTGTTGCCGGACTTTGTCAGACCCTAATCCATTGACCGCATTTGACTAATGGCACTCATTCTTGTGAGAGGACATCATAACACTCATGCTGAAAGAGGCCCATAAGTTTTTTTTTTTTTTGATATTTAATTTTACCTCTCAAAATGGAATTGGGCTTTGGTCTACAAGACCCCCGAGTCTTTATATGATAGTTGATGTGCAACTGTCTTTTGGGTCACTTGGCTGCTTCAGCCGAGGTTGTGGCCTTGTTTTTTAGCTGGTTGTTTTAATAGGTGAGAGTTTCACCTGATTTAGGGTTAGTCATGGTGTAAGGATTGAGATTTCATAATTCGATAAGCTAAATTAATTTATATAAAATTAAGATCAATGAACGGTAAAAATCAATATGTCAGGAATTCACACAAAAATGCGATAAAAATTTATTTGATGAAACTAACTTCAATTCTGGTTAATAAAAGATGAAACCAATGATAGGAAACTAATTCGGTTATTAAATTATCAATCGATTAATAATCAAATTAATTTCGATTGATGACAAGGTAAGCCAGTTACCGAAATTACACCCAATCAATAACCGAATTTGGACCGATCGACAAAATATAATATGAATTAAATTTATTAAGTAAGATTATATATATTTCAACCCATAAACCCACAAACATTGAGCTGAATTCTCAAGAATTCAGCAAGAGGACCTGGCCACTTTAACAGCCCCAAATTCCATGCTAATTTCTAAAATTTCCATAAATATTTAATCTATACATGGCATAAGTTTATCCTACACACATGGCAACACCCAAATACACACACACATAGCTGAAAATCATCAAAATTCAGCTCAAGGGACCCGGCATCAGCAAGTCCTCACGTCAGCCCATTGTCCATCCAAATTTCCTAAGTATTTACCAATTATATCAATTAATTAAAAGAGGATATATGACCTGCAAAGAGAAAGGGACACAAGGTTGATGAAGGATCACAAAAATATTAAAAATTATCCTCAAATAGAATACCAACAAGTGGCTAAAGGAGAGAGCAACACATGAGTACTTTTGCATAGCTTGGAAAGCTAAGAAATTGTCACCTTGTGGGACATGTGACAACTCCAAATTAAATAGGGGATGACTAGGTACTATGAAAAGAGATTAAATAAAAGAAAGAAGAAAGAAAATCGGAGAGGAAAGAGGGAGACTCAAACAAAAATAGAAGGAAGAAAACAGAACCAGAGAAGAGGAGCTTGGCTGGCTACTAAGGTTAAAAATTAAATCTAAAGTTATTCCAAGTAAGAACACCTCTCCTTCTTTGATTTGTTGTTTAGTTCTTAATGTTATATTGAAGTATTATCTGTTCAATACTTAAAATTTTTGCCGAATCAATGTTAAAATAGGAAACATTTAACAATATGTCAAAATACAGTTCAGTAGCTGAACTTTGCTAAACCTTACTGATGTCTAAATTTTTATATATTTTATTTGATAGGTTCATGTCATAAAATTTATACTGTAAATACTTTAAGATATTTGCTAAATTACCATATTTTTTTAAAAAAATATTCTTCACAAAATTGGTCGGTTCAATGGAAACAAAGAAATACGGTAGATTAAATCGGTTGAAAACAGAGCAGTTACTAGGCTGACTTTGGCTACCACTTTTACCAAATTTTAGGCTGGTTCAAGCTCTACAAAAATTAAGTATGACACTTCAATAAACCAAAAATATGTTATAAAATTGGCATAAATTTACCTTATAAAATCTGACCGGTCCAGTCAAAGGAAAAGAAAGTGTCACTGAATCGACAAGAAGCAAAACTATGCATGAAATATTAGTGCATGACTTTGAATCAGGTAAGGATAAAAATAAAAACTTTATATGAGTCCGTCCAAAATTTTGTACAGATTTTAAAAATATATGAAAAGTAATTTTTTATGATAATTTGTCCACTAAACTGGTCAAAAAATCTGAGCTTGCCAGTGAATCGGTTGCAACAATAGTCTGACATTCTACCAATTTGAGTGAATCGGCCAGAGTTTCATCGGTGAACCAATCATATACAATATGTTAAGATAGTAAACTAACCAAATATCAAGTGGACCGGTTAATAATGAAGCGAACCGACTACTGAAACAAGGTTAAGAACCAGTTTCAGCAAATTGGTTCAGCTCTTAGTTTTTGAATGAAATGAGTTGACCGGTTCGGGAATGTATTTTATTTAAGTGAACCAGCCAACCCAATTTTCATATATAATAAATCGGTCCACAAGATAAAATATGAAGAATTTCATAAAAACGGACGAATCGGCCCATGAACAGGCTATTTGAATAAGCTGGTTAAAAAAATTAAAAAGAAACCAAACTGGCAAAATTAGAAGGTTATGGACCGGAAGCCACTTAATATGTTGCCTAAAAATTTATTCCATCACTTAAAAACTTTATATGGTTTGATTTTTATGATATCCAATGATATAATTTTTGTTATATATATATATATATACCAAATTTATACATGAGTGGAAGCTAATATAATACTAATAAAATATAAATTTTCTTTGAGATAAGAAAATTAAGAAGAAGAAGCAAGATTATGATGAAGGGATTTCACTATAAAATTTTAAAAAGTAAAAAAATTAAACCAATAATTTATTTAAGATGATAGTATTCCCTGACATGTCTTAGAATATTATAGTGTAAATTATTATTTGAATATGTATCGCTGCATGATTTTGGCCTTGTCTACCGGAAGATAATAGGTAGTATCGTCCTATCTTCGGGATGTAAATAAGAAAGATAAGACCTTTAATTTGTGTGGATTGAATACAATCCATTTTGTCTTCGGGGTGTAAATAAGGAAGAAATATCATTGTGCTGTGCGATTTTGGCCTTTCATTGTGTGGATTAATACAATTCAGATATCGATCAAATGCTCCGTTACTTGATAAGACCTATTAGCCCTAATTTCTCAAGATATGTAAGGTAAGAATGTATTGACAAGTAATAAGAATTAAGTATAAGAAAAAAAAAGTCAATTGTATCATAAAAATATTCTGAAAGTATATATATATGTTTACATACATCATAACTCCTATTCCAATATATGATATATTTTTTAATAAAAATATACATGTCCTTAACTATTATATTTTTATTGAGTATTTGACTCATTCTTGCTATTTTTTTTCCTTTAGATGTTTCATAGGAATTCAAACTTGGTGAATTAAAAGTAAAAAAGAACCTTTAGATTTGTGGTATTGGTAATGATATAACTAGTTTGGTTTAAGTGACAAAGAAAGAACTTGTAAATTTATAAGCATATCAGGAATTTATTTATTTTAATTTAAAAGTGTCCGCCAATTCTATGTGGCTATCTTGTAAGTTTCAGTGTAATTTTCTACAAGAAGAGTTCATGATTTTAGTTGGCATTTTTTCTTATCATGAGCTGTATTTATATTATTGTTGAATGAATGTCAAATCCATTGATAATCAACATTGTTTTGGATTATGTGTATTATGATTTATTATGATTTATAAATTGTCAAAATAAGCACACGTTCCCTATATTTTGGATCGTGCTGATTTTTCTAGGATGTGGAAGAGCGTTGTGAACCTCTTGGTGAATCTTTAAACTTCATTCACAGTTTGAGGCAGACTCATATCCATGATGGCTTTTATCTTCTTGGGGTTTACCTTGAACCCCCACCACGAGATGATAAAGCCCAAGAATTTCCGAGAGGATATTTCAAAGATACACTTGGTCAGAATTAGCTTTATCTGGTACACTTGGAGCACTCCAAAAGCCTCGCTGAGATCACAAATATGGTTGCTGACAGTTTTACTTTTGACGAGCATATCATCTATGTACAACTCCATATTTTGGCCAATTTTGGCTTCGAATATTTTGTTCTTGAGCCACTGGTATATGGCACTTGCGTTCTTCAGGCCAAGGGTATGGCCTTGTAGTAATACATCCCCTAGTCCGTCATGAAGGAAGTGTATTCTTCATCCTTGGGACTCATTTGGATCTAGTTATATCCCGGTACGTGTCCATGAAACTTAATAGCTTGTGTCCAAACGTAGAATCCACCAATAGATCGATCTTTGGTAGAGGGAAGCTGTCTTTGGGATATGCTTTATTTATATCAGTGAAATTAATGCACATTCGCCACTTTCCATTAGTCTTCTTGACAATGACTACATTGAAAAGTCAGTTCGGGTATTGGACCTCCATGATAAAACCAACATTGAGTAACTTCTTCATCGCTTCTCATATGGCGACCAACTTCTCTACTGAGTGATTTCTCCACTTTTGTCAGACAGGCTTATAACTGGGATTGAGATCCAACTTGTGAACTATTATTTCAATCAATATCCATAGCATGTTGGTAGGAGTCCATGCAAAGACATTGAAATTTTGTCAAAGGAATGTGATCAATTGGTCGCATAAGGGTCCTATCAGTGAGCTCCTAATTTGTATGCACTTCTCGGGATCATTGGGATCTAGTTGGTGCCTCGGCAGACTGGATTTGTTGTAAAGCTATTTCATTCTGTTGATCGAAGTCTTCAACCGGTTGGTCTGGGGTTGTTTGCACCACTTGGGACAAATAACATGTCCAGCCAATCACTTGGTCACCCCAGACCTCTTTGTTGCCGTACGCTGTTGAGAATTTCATCTTTAGGTATGAGATCGATATCACTGTCCCGAATGCGGTCAAGTATGGTTGCTCCAAGATGGAGTTGTAGATCGAGGGTAGGTCGACCACTAGGAATGTGAGCATTCTGGATGTAGCTTTTGGGTGCATTCCTAAGGTGACCTCTAGTTATATAGTTCCGGGGAATGACATTGGCTCATTATCTAGTTCATATAGAGGCCCCTCAGCCGATATCATCTGACTCTTTTTTAATCCAAGTTCAAAATATGTATCAAGATCTAGCAAATTGTGAGAATTTTTATTATTAATAAAGATTCATTTCAGTTGGAAGTCAATCGTACCGTTCGAAACAAGCATTGATACAACCAAATAGGCAGAATAGTGAGTTATTATATGTGTCATATTATCGTTACTAAAACTAATGGTATTATCCCTGACTCCTACCTTCGGTTTCTTACTGCTGGAAGCATTTTTCGTATGGTCCGAGGATTGCTCTTGGGGGGTCTCATGGCCACCACGTTGACTTCCCCGACTGTGACCTGATTTCTCGACTGCTACTACTCTAGTTCATCTTCTTCTGCTCTACCAGGGGCCGGCCCCGAGTTCTATAGGAATTTGGTGAGGTGTCCCTTCTAGATGAGGACCTCAATTTCTCTCTACAGAGTCTGATAGTTTTCCGTAATGTGACCCAAATATCGATGGTAGTGGTAGTACTTTGATTAGTCTCATTCATCTGTGTTCTTAGACAACTTTGGCCACTTCAGAAATTTTTTATCTCTAATCTGCATGAGAATGTTTGTTCAAAAATCATTTAGAGGGATCAGGTTCATCAGTCTGAACTCTCTCCCAGTGCCTGGCTCCATCCTGGTTACTTCCTAGGGTATTGGGAGTTGATGTAGTCATTATTCCTCTTCTTCTCGTCCATCGATCCCTGGCGGAAGTAGTCTATGTGCTTCCGCCGCTTCACTGTGTTGGCCTCCGTGGCGACCAAGTAAGTACAGGTGATGGTCTCGGCCTCTTGAAAGGTTTGTGGATCCGGATGGACCAGATGTTTGAAGAACTCGCCCGACTACAAAGTCGCTATGAAGGTACTTAGTTTCACCTCATTAGCGAGATTTACTATTTCTTGGGCCTCGGTGGTGAATCTGGGCTGAAAGTGCTTCAGACTCTCAATTGGCCCTTGCTTAACGTGGGTAAGGTGTCAAGGCTGCTTCTTCTCTCTCTAATTGGAGGCAAATTGTGACAGGAAGCTATTGACCAACTCTTGGAACGTCTAAATAAAATTTAGCTACAGGTGATAGAACCAAATCCGAGCATCTCCTTTAAAGGTTAGGAGAAAGTACAAGCACATGGCGGCATCGTTCAAACCCTGAAAGCCTAGCAGGGTGTAAAAGTGATCTAACAGATCAGAACCTCCCTCATAGGGATCCAGGGTTGATATCTTGAATTTGCGAGGGAGCGGTTGCATTTGTATCTCCATTAAGAGCTACGGAATGCTTGTTGACGCTTTCCCTAAATATGTGCTACTTAATTTTCTTTACTCTCTCTTCCATTTGAGGGGAGGACACAATTCTCTTCACATTGAGGAAGGTCCCCAGTTCTGAGTAGTTAGGAGAGAGGTTGTTAATCGTCACCAGCTTGGTACTGTAAGAAGCTTCTTGGGCAACAGTGTAGATTCCACCGTTTTGAGCTTTCCTCCTACATCCCGTAACTCAATTGGCCCTCGAGTCATGTCCAGGCCCTATCACTCGTGATCGCTGAGGCCCTGAGCTCATCGGGTTGCTGAGTCTTCTCAGTTGGGGTGCCTCTTCCTCTAGCTCGTTTGCTTTGAAGTCAAAATCTTGGAGATAGAGGATAGAGCCCCCAACTATTGTTCGTCCAGACGTGTGTAGAGGATTTGGAGCATTTTAAGCATGTTAGCCACCTGAGCGGCAAGTGCCCGCACGTCAGGTATTGGCCGCTTGTCTGCATGGCTACCCACAAAGGGATCGTTGCCGTGGGAGACGACAATCCTGACTGGTGCGCTGGCTTATGCTTGAATGTTGACCATGTTAGCTTTTACAAGATTGGTGGTTAGACTTTTTTAGTCTTTCCCATGAACAGTGCCAGTGATGCGTTCCTAGATCTAAATTATTGCACTGATTAGATAGTCACCTGGTTTCTCCTGGCATGTTGAATTGAGGCAGATTCAGTCTCTATTCCTAATAATAAAAATTCTACACATCACAATAAATTAATAAAAGGTCAGAGAATGACGGGACTCACCGTCTAATATATCCTATAATATTCAAATCAGAAATCTTTCTATGATAGAAAAAAAGATTGAGGATGTAAGGAATGCATGTATGCAC
>JAOVVI020009755.1:0-13415 GCA_028571085.2 Nepenthes alata
AGACAGGGCACCATAAAGCCCTAGTTACGTGTTCCCTATCGGGTGGTCTCGGGTCAACCCCCGTTGGGACAACTGCGTTACCTTTCAGATCTCAAACTAAGGAAGTGTTCTATGAGATTTTTATTTTATAAGTTTATTTTTCTCTAATAAATTAAATTTTTGGGCTCGCTAACTGATAGTTATACCCGTTAATATTAGACTTATTTGATAACTATAATTGTCTAAATATAAAATTTTACATTTAAAGACATAAAAAAACTTACCCCAATATTTAAGAAAGATTTAGGAAAGCTTCACCCATGTGCCCATATGAGAAGCTTAATTTTTATATATGAATTGTTTATTTTTTAATAAATATTTATAATTTATTTAATTTTTTAAAATTTTAAATTAATTAATTTAAATTAAATAAATTACAATTATTTATTTAAAAATAAATATTTTTACTTTTATTTCTGCGGCCACCTCAGTTTGAATTTAGGGGTGATTCAAACCTCCCTTCCTCCGAAACCTCCCCCGTGTCGTGCCACCATGTATCAACTATTTATAATCCCCTTGATTACCATCTGTACACTGCATTCGCATTCTCTCTCTCTCTCTCTCGCTCTCTTGCACTATATTTGAAACCCCTGTGCCCCGTCTTGCCCTCATCTCTCGCCCCTTCTCTCTCTTTCTGCGATTCAATGGCGACTCCTGCAACTCCTCTGTTGAAGGATGAACTCGATATCGTGATACCCACAATTAGAAACCTTGATTTCTTGGAGATGTGGAGGCCCTTCTTCCAGTCTTACCATCTGATCATCGTCCAAGACGGTGACCCCTCAAAGACCATCAAAGTTCCTGATGGCTTTGACTATGAGCTCTATAATAGGAACGACATTAACAGGATTTTGGGCCCTAAGGCTTCTTGCATTTCCTTCAAGGACTCTGCTTGCCGTTGCTTTGGTTACATGGTCTCCAAGAAGAAGTACATTTACACAATTGATGATGACTGCTTTGTAAATTCTCTTAATGCTCTGTTTCCCTTTCAGTGATTCCTTATTTCATCAATATTTGTTTAATTTTTGGGCAAATGTTTGGATCTGGAAGTATTATGTTATGATTTTTCGATTTTTTTGCTTCTCTGATTTCTGGGTTCTGTCCGATTTTTCCCTTCGTAGTTGAACATTTAGGGATTTTTGACTCCTATGTTTCCGTTGGTTTTGAATTTTGTGGTGACTATTTTGAATCCTTGATGTGGATTTGTTTAATAAAGCTGGTTTTGGATCTTGGTATTTGTTATTTGAGGGAAAAAGTTGAGATCCTGGTGCCTGTTGACTTCGTGAATTTGTAGTGATTTCGCTGATTTTTGGTACGGGTTAGTAAATTGAGTGTATTGTTGATTTGTAGGAGTTATAACCTGTATCTTCAGCTTTTGTTTTTTTTTCTTTGTTTTCTCTTCTTTTAAGGCATAATTATGGATTTATTCTAACCCTCTCAAGTTGAGTGAATCTAATTCTCACATCTAACTTGAATCAAGTACTCTTTTGTCAGTGTTATCAATCATGATTTTTTCTTATGAAATAACATATATCGTAAGGAAAATTATAATTTCGCATACTCAATCTTTGACAATATATTATCACAGATTTTGGTATCAATTTTAACTAATTTGATGGCAGATAATCTCTAATTTGCTAATGAAAATCTGAACTGGCAAATTAACTCAATTATGTGAATTCAGAATAATATCCACTCAAATTAAAGACAATAAAATTAACTCAACTAAAAAAGTTGGGAATATTTTTTTATAATTTGGCTTATTTTTGATTTGTGATTTCCACTTCTTTTTAGCTGTTGTTTTGGGTAGAATAATTGCAGCCTAAATCTGTGAAAACAGAGTAGATCTAGAGTGTTGGTTAGAACCTCATTGATAATTTTAATGGTAAGATTGAGCCTGTGTTTAGCAAACGGAGTTTTTCCTTGATATGATTCAAGATCGTCTGTTCAATTCTTTGATGCCAGATTCTTGCTGTTATGATATTCAGAATGATGTTGGAGAGAAAGCATTTCTCATATCCCCAGTTATTTAATGCAAATACATTATCAACTTCTGATTTGGGTTTGATCATGCTTTCTAGGTTGTAGATCTGTGTATTCACTTTTCCAGTGTAATTTACAGATGGCATGTTCTTTTAAGACTTACAAGAATCTAAAATTTTCCCTTTTAGTTTGTTTAGAAATGGCTGACATTTGGTATACATCAGTAAAAAACTTCTTTTTTATTTTTTATTTTTTTAAAAAAGCACATATGTAGATTTCGAGTTTTTTCATCTGGCAATGAAATTTGACGCACATTTATTAAGATACCACTCGACTCCTTTTTGAAGTGATGGCATTTGGTGGGTCCTGTTGTGAATGATGATTACTAAAACATTGACTAGATATGAGGTACTACCACTTCTTTGGTGGGTCTTATTTTGGTTGTCAATTAGTATAGCTGGTAAAATTTGCCGGCTCTTTTTGAAGAGATTAAGGATCGAATACTGCAATTTTCATGGAATTTATATTCTAATTCTTGAAAATAAGAGGCCAATCGTCATTCATGGTGTTCTAAATATAGCCAGGGAAGGGAAAGAGAAGGAAGCAATAGTATAATTATGCAGGTGTCTAAATGTTCTGTGCTGGCATTCTTTTTCTGTTTTATCAAGTTGATCATGATTTAACTAGATTTCTCCATTCTTTTCCCTACAACAAATGGAAGAATCATTCAACGTAGATCACCTATTATTTCCCTTATTTGTGCTTGATTTGCTACCTTTGCCCTCACAAATTCATGAGAGAAAAGAAAAGATTGATGATTCTAACTGTTATATCATTTGTGTAGTGAAGATGGTTTATTGCCTTTCAGGTTCTGTATGAATTCAATATGACAATCAAAATTCAGTTTTTCTGCCGTATGGTGATGTCTTATTGTCTTCTGAATCTGTGTTTCATTGTGTAGGTTGCTAAGGACCCTTCTGGCAAGGACATCAATGCACTTGAGCAGCACATCAAGAACCTTCTCACCCCATCGACTCCCTCCTTCTTCAACACCTTATATGATCCATATCGTGAAGGTGCTGATTTCGTTCGTGGATACCCATTTAGTCTCCGTGAGGGTGTCCCTACTGCTGTTTCTCATGGTCTTTGGCTCAACATCCCGGATTATGATGCTCCCACGCAGCTCGTGAAGCCTCTTGAGAGAAATACTCGGTAATCATCTAATGCTTCCTATCATGATAATGTTTTGAAATTCTGAAGGATTTTAAGTCCTAAAGAATCGATTAATGCTTGGTTGTTTGCCTATGGATACCAGATACGTTGATGCTGTTTTGACAATTCCAAAGGGCACGCTCTTTCCCATGTGCGGAATGAATCTTGCGTTCAACCGCGATCTCATTGGCCCAGCAATGTACTTCGGGCTCATGGGTGACGGTCAGCCTATTGGGCGTTATGATGATATGTGGGCTGGGTGGTGCACTAAGGTATGTTTTATCGTCTTTTCTTTAAATTTTGAAGTATATTTTGTATGGTTTGACACAAAATGTTAGATATTTTGAAGGTTACTTATACCTATTAAGTTTATTGGGGATCTCCATAGTGTTAAGCTTGGATTTTTATGTGCTTTATGAGAACTTTTGAGTACCCTTTTTATTAGGAGGAGCTGGGTATTCCATCCTTTTACCCTAAGTCCTGCAGGAGGGAGGTTAGGGCAATGATAAGAGTTGTTTCTGTGTGACTTGGTGTTGGAAAAGGATTTGAGTCATGAAAATGGCTTCTTAATATGTAAGACAATGTAAGATTGCATATAATAGGTCCACAATAGTCTAACCATGCATTGCAGGATCTTTGTATAACGGCGTGTCCTTTCCACTCCAAGTTTTATTTCCACCGTATTAGGCTTTAACAGAACTGAAAATAATGGTGCGTGAACATTACATAGTTTTGCATTGAGATAACGAAACGTAACACATTTCAAGACCTCCCTCAATCAATCTATCCTTGCTCGGCTATGAGCATTTAGCTGTATTGGCTGCTTACACACACAGGATTTCCCAATGATCTTTGCTTTAGGTAATATGTGACCACTTGGGCTTGGGAGTCAAGACTGGCCTGCCCTACATCTACCACAGCAAAGCGAGCAACCCGTTCGTGAACCTGAAGAAAGAGTATAAAGGCATATTTTGGCAAGAAGAGATCATCCCATTCTTCCAAGCGGCTGTCCTCCCAAAGGACTGCACCACCGTGCAACACTGCTATATTGAGCTGTCCAAGCTGGTGAAGGAAAAGCTAGCCAAAGTCGACCCCTACTTTGACAAGCTAGCCGATGCCATGGTCACTTGGATCGAGGCCTGGGACGAGCTCAACCCCTCTGGTCCCACTGTCCCCAATGGCAATGCCAAGTAGGATAAGCGCTTTCGAATCAGAACTAATGATTTCATTTTAGTATGTTTTGTTTCACTTCCTAGCTGTTTGGTAAGTTTTCATTTCTCTTAGCCCTCTTTATTGATTTAATCTGCGTTAGGGGCTCATGAATTGGTGAACGTTACACTGTTGTTGTTATCAGTTGAAATGCTATCTTTATAGATATAAATAAAGGGTATTTTATTTTGCATGCCGATGCTCTGTTTTAACGGCAGGATTATGAGATCGCAATGTTATTGGCCTGCATATTTTGTTTAGCATTTTTTTTCTTCTGTGAGAAGTTGGAGTTGGGAGGACTGATTATAAATAGAATCATGTGGCCATTGCATTCGGTTCAGCTATGGATAACATCATAAGCGATACGGCATGAAAACTATAAATGATTACTGTCATTTTTGGTAGACAATGCTAACAGAGAAGAAAACAGAAACTTCGACTTGGAGAAGATAGAGCCTGGCGAATGATTAATGGCACGACAGCTAATGATGAATTTCCACTCGCGTAAAAGATCCTGACCTTGCCAGACAATTTGCTGTTGTGTTTCCTTCTCTGTTAGTATGAATGATGATGCACTGCCACATCTCAAAATCAGTTTTTGCCAATCTAGAATTAGGCCTCTGACTCAATCTTCTTTCCAAAATTTTGTAAATGGCTCTTTCTGAATCTGAGTCAACAATGCTGTCGTCCAAGCTCACCCATCAGATATATAGAACAGCTCTAATTTTATCCGCAAAAGTATCATAGCATTTGAGAAAACCCAAAAGTCTTAACATCTAAATTCCTTTGCCATCTATACGAACACCCCCATATAGTGTCTTAACAGAGTTAGCACCGGCATCAATGTTAATTTTATACCAACAATTCCAAGGGGCTTGCGCCTTGGGCTAAACTCCATGCAAGAACATTTTAGCACTATGAATTAAAATATATCTTCTTCATCTTATAATCTCTGTCTAAATTAAAATCTTGACCTCTAAATAGATAAATGGGGGATGCTGCTTTGCAGAGGAGCAGCATCGTCCCATTTTTTATTTTTATAAAAATGATTAAAAAAACTATATCTCGAGGGAAGATGCTGCTTTGCAAAATAGCATTTATTTACTCAGGATGATGGAATGGGTGGCTTGTTGCTGGAGAAGGGAGCATTGGTATTTAGTTATCATACATGCATTAATAATGAAATAAATTTTAATTCCCTTCTTTCAACAGAAAATTAAATCATGATTGCTACGCTTAAGGTAATGTCGCCCCCAAGTTGAATAAAACTATCATCAACGAGCTTGTTAGAACGGGAAGGCTCATTCTGATTTTAACTCTAATTTTAAATTAATTATGTTGTTAACAATTTAAAAGATCCTTATTGCTAATAATTAGCATGACACTAATAGTCATACTTAATTTATTCAAAATTAGGATAAAGCTTACCATAAATTTCATGGATTAGATTTGATTTAGCAGAATTTTGATTCATAAAGTTGAATTAAAACACATTAGAATAACTGATAATTGTAAATAAAAGGTTTAATAATGACTTGCTTAAGACTTACTGCTCATTAAATAAACTCTTTAATATGGTATGTTCATTAAGTCAGGGTAGAACAAATTTACAACAGTGTTAGCTGAATAAATATTTGGTTTTTGTATAAATCATGAACTCTTTGAATTTTTATTCATACAGCAACATCAAATTATGTTTTGAAATTTAGGCAGAGGCTGTGGTTATTGTTTATTTTTTGTAAAAGAAAATATTTTGCATGATAATTTTATTTTTACATCGAACATTGAGAAAAATTATTATTTTTTGAATCAAAATTAGCATATTTTAATTTAATTTTTTTTTAAAAATCATATATATATATATATATATATATATATATTAGTATTTTATAATGGTGTGAAGGATAGGGTTTTTCGGTCATCGTGTAAATTTCATCTTTCGAGAAGTTTATACTCCGGTCGATCGCTCCGTGAAGCTCTCAACCTCGAACAAAAGCTACCAATAATCGCTGTTCAATTCCCACTACTGACAAGACAGTTGCAGCTGTCAAAATTATCCTCTATCTGGAAAAAACACACAAACAGAAGCAACCAAAACAAAGAGAAGACGAAGGCGCCGTGTGAGAAGAGAAGAACGGGGCGATGGAAGAAGAGAGACGGAAGAGCAAGGTGACGACAGTTGACCTCAGTGATAATAGCATAATCAATGAGGGAGAGGCCGAGATTCTTATGCATAAAAAAGTCTTCTGCAAAGAAAACCCAGGTTTCGTTTTTTCCTATTTTCCTTACACTTTGATTGGACCAAGTTCTTGGATCGATTTGTTTATGAATGTCGGAAGGTGTAACTCTGGATAGAACTTCTGCTTCATTGCTCAATTTATATTAATTGTGCAAAAGGGAGTTGTTTTGCTTACCTGCTTTGAATCGAGCGCCAATTTTTTTTTTTTTTATGGATTATTTTGTGGGATATGATTTATTCTTATTCAATAACTTTGTGCGAAATTGGACTTGGGTGCTAATGTTTTGTGATGTGATTATCTCAATTGCAATGTGAGATCTGATAAGGAATTCCACTATCTCCTGCGCTAGATAAAATCTGTTTTGTGGAAAAGAAGCGCGATCATTTTATATGGTGTTTTGCTTTGGAAGGTTTACAGAAAGTACTACATTAGACTACTGCTTCATAGATTGTATGCCAGTGAGGATTTTGTGATCTTTTTGCATTACATTTTTTAGTGCAATCCGAAAAATATGGCGTTTAGAAAGCTGAATTACGTGATATTTTGTTCAGTTGTACGTATTTCACTCATCCTGAAATGCGGGAAGGTTACTCTTTTATAAACTAAACTAGTTGTATTTGTTGGAGACTTTAGTCAGCAATTGCATTCTGTCAGCAAATGCAACTCTGCAACTATCAGTCTATCTTTGAGCTCAGTGAAAACCAGTCATAAGAATAGTACAGAGAAAGAAAGAGTAAATATATTGGAAGGGTGATATGTTCAATCAAGAAGTAGACTTACAGTGGTGGGCACTGTGATACATATAACTAGTGTTTTCGGCCTCACCATTTTAAAATATTTGGAATTGTTGGGCCCAACAAAAATTTAAGTTGATTTGTAACCGTTTACCTGACTTGTGGATGAAATAGAGAGTTCAAGTTGTCAGGTATAGGGCAACCAAGGGTCGGCACAAGCACAGATAGTCCTGGAAAGAGTCCAATAAACAAGTTCCGACTATAGTTAGGATAGTTTGAATGATTCAATCAGGTGACTAAGTTTTTAAAAACATCAATTATGGGCGATAGTTCTTCAAGCGGTTAATGTTGATCCGGATGGTTGAGTTGAAGGAGGCCGGATTGCTTCAATAAACACCTGACTCTTTATCCTAATCCGAAACTCTATGTATCAAATGGATAACTTCTCAGAAACGAACGTTCTTCTACTATCTACATGTTCTGTCATGATGAACTCTCACAATGATCTGCGATTTAGAATATGCAGGATTATAGTTGATCCGGACAGTCATTGACCTCCTAATTCTGGATTGTGGCTTATAACTCCACTACGAAAAAAATTTGGCTATACAATGATTTTACGCTTCTATAAATACTAAGTCCCTTGGTAAATTTAGAGAAACTGATGATCTATGAATCCAAAGATAAAGAGATCATATCATCATACATCTCTACAAGAAATCCTTAGAATATCTGATCATTGATTGATCACAATGGTTTTTAAAACTTAGTTCTGCAGCATTCAACTTGTACAAGAGAGGTTCGAAACTTGTCATTCAGAACATCTTATTATCTATACAAAATATTCTTTCGGTGCATAGTTCTCTGTATTGGAAGATTCGAAACTCGTGCAAAATCTGTATTGCAATGTTCATTATTAGGTTGTAAATGGCACGTCTGGGCCCAAGGTTCATGGTGTATGCCTAGTATACTCCAGGCGAGGCATAGGCCATGAGACGTGCTCCTTGTGGGCCTGGGCGCAAGGCCCAGTCTTTATATATATATAATTAAATTAAAAAATATTTAAACCCACTTATATTTAAAAAAATACCTAATTTTACGTATTGTATATTCTTCTTTCTCGAAGTTGGGCGACAGGCTAAGGCTATTTGCGAAAGCAGGGGTATTATGCTGCACTGACGCGACACACCCTCTGCATCGCGGACGTGTTTTGTGAGGCCCCACATCGGATTGGAGGAGGAACGAAATGTGTTCTTATAGAGGCGTGAAGACCCTTCCCTTGTGGACGCGTCTTGGGACCTGTGGGGGTCGCCAGAACAAAACCCTGCGGCCTGTGTGGTTGGGACGGACAATATCCACCACGCTGTGTGCCTATATGGCTGCTGCGGACTCTAATGTTTGAGAGACTGTTTGTTTTTCTTGTGGAAGCGTTCTGGGGCCGTGGGCCTATCAGGAACAAAACCGTGCGGATTGGGCCCAAAGCGGACAATATCCACAAGCGGGTGCTTGGAGACGTTACAGTGGTATCAGAGTCAGAACCCGGGCCGTGTGCCAGCGAGGATGCTGGGCCCCACAAGGTGGGTGGACTGTGCGGTCCCACATCGAATTGGAAGAGGAAACAGAGCGTGCTCTTATAGAGACGTGGAGACCCTTCCCTTGTGGACGCGTCTTGGGACCTATGAGGGGTTGCCAGAACAAAACCCTGCGGCCTGTGTGGCTGGGAGGGATAATATCCATCACCCGGTGTGCCTGTGTGGTTACTGCGGATTCTGATGGCTGAGAAACTGTGTTTCCCTTGTGGATACGTTTTTGGGGCCGTGGGCCTGCCAGAAACAAAACCATACGGGCTGGGGTCAAAGCGGACAATATCCACAAGCGGGTGCCTGGGATGTTACATATTTCTCTTGGATTAAATCTAACAGACGCCCTCCTTGGGATTTTTTTTTCAGTTTTATTTTATCTAATATACATTTTTGAAAAAGAACATGGACCGTTGGATGGAAATCCATCCAACGATCAAGATCAAACAATCAACATCAAATCACTGCCGTCCATTTCATTTTTGATCCAACGCTCATTCTTCTTTCTATATATCTATATATATATATATATATCAAATGCTAAATGTTAAGCAAAACACTGACAATTCGTCGCTCCTTTCAGACGGCGCACCTCTTCGAGGCTCTCTTCCTGCATCCTCTCTTCTCCTCTTCGCTCGAGCGTCTCCCTCTTCGAAACATTATCGGCCGTCTTTAAGTACATAATGTTGGCGCAAAACGGAAGACACGGTAACCGGACGGACGGATCATTCGGACGGCAACAGAGCAGAGCTCTCGGTCGGACGGCCAAAAGTAGAGATACAAAAACGAGAGAAACACAACGAGATTTTAACGTGGAAAGATCCTTCTCAATTGAGGGAAAAACCACCAAAGAATACACTATAAAGAATAGATTGTTTACAAGAATGTTAACTACACAAAGCCAAAACAAAAGAAAACAATCTCAAGTGTATATCACTCAATCTCTCTCTAAAAATGTTTATCTCTATCTTTACAACAAGACTTGTCCACAGCTCTCTCAAAGCTCACTCCAAGATTTCTTGCCGTCGCACCCTTCTCACACACTTTGACAAGCAAGGGCACAAGCCTTTATATACACAAAAGGCCTAGTGGTCGGCCAGCCACCCTACTGGCAGTAGGGTTGCAGGACCACGCCCCCTAGGCCTACCATGGCAGGCGCACGCCCGGCGTGCCAGAATGACAGGTCTGACACCCTAGAAAGTTGTAGCCGCCTCAACCTACAATCAGAGTGGGTCAACTGCCCACCTGTAAAACGCGGCTACAGCAGGCCTACGGGAGAGAAAGAGTCAACGCCTAGATTTTCGGAGTCCTCGTCCATGTCCTCAACAACTTTTCGGACATGACGCCTCCAACGAGCCATCGTCCGTCTTGACAGGCTTCTCGGACCACTCAAAAGTCTGCGTCATTTTCCTCCTTGTGAGTTTGCAGACAAAGATACCACGAGAGAGTGACCCCAACACATAAATCTTTGATTATTTATGTGTTGATTATTTGCATATTTTTCTGTTTATTATTATGATATTGATAGGAAAATGATTTATAAGAGTATTTATTGTAATCGACAGGTGTTAGCTCAGTTGGCAAAGGGTCACTTTGAGCTTAATGATTGGGTCCAAGGTCACAAGTTTGATTTTTGTTGTTGTACACCCGAACTTTTGGATTGCATGATCTTTGCATGCAGGTTCATCTACCCAGAGTTTGGCCCAATCCATAAAGTGGGGTACATGGTTCTTCATTATGAGAAAGAGTATCTTGTTGTGCTATTTGTTAATAATCCTATACCATTTTAAAAGACTAGAAAATTTTAAATTTAAAACAATACAAAATATAAGTCATTAGTACTGTTGCGTTCTATGAATTCGGGTTATTCTACAGATTGAAGGCCGCTAATCAAATCTTCATACTGAGTCGATTTGATGCGGATCCGGTCTCCATAACCTCGAACCTGAACCCTACGCAATACAATTGAAAATAAGAAGTTGGAGGACGGCGGGAATTGCTCCCACCGTAAATCCTCTGACGTTTAAATCAGATGTCTTTCCAAGAGAATAGAAAGATGTAAAAAAGATGCGTAGATGCATGTATAGGTGGATTGCGCGTTTAGAAGCGTTCGGTGAAAGAACGACTTAGAGATGCGCTCGATTGAGTGGCGTCTTAGATGCGCCCCCTGTTGAGAGACGTCCTAGATGGCCAGGATGCTCTCGAGGGATGTACCCATGAGGGATTTGGCCGCTTGGGGAGAGATGGCTTCTGGAAGGGGGCAGGGTAAAGTCTATCTTACTTTTTCTTCTTCCTCCTTCTTTGGCCTCTTCCCCATTTCCTTTGTTTGAATGATGATAGTTATAAAGGTGGAGGTGGTTATTCTTCTCCCTTACAACCGCCAGTCAAAACTATCCGTGACAATCGTCTGTGGATAAGATGAAGCGGTTGAGCAATTTTTTTCTAGGCCAGGTATACTGAATCTATCACTAGCCCCCTATGTCAGGTGGTTCAAAATTTTCAATCCTTGACATGCTTTTAATGGGACATTGTCTATAGATCTGGATTTGTCGGCTTGCTATCCTTGAAAAATCCAATTTTCAAAATTTAACCTCTTCTAGGCCGCTCGGTGATGTAATTAAGTTTTGGAATCCGACCTTTTCTGGGCCGCTTAGTGATGTAGCCGAGTTTTCAAAATTTGACATCTTCTGGGCCGCTCGGTGATGTAACCGAGTTTCAAAATTTGATCTTTTCTGGGCCGCTCGATGATGTAACCGAGTTTTAAAATCCGACCTCTTCTGGACCCCTCGCTGATGTAAACGAGTTTTGATATGCAGGAACTCACATGAGCATGCAAAATGACTATACTAAAGTGTGGCACTTATATGAGCAGTATAATGCTTGCAAGACTTAGCTGGATTCATCGCGGATCCATCGTAGGCATTTGCGGTTCTCGGGGTAGATGGCGTATTGTGCCATCGGGACCAGTTGACCGTTTTGAGCGCACGGTTTGCGTGCATCGCTTCGGTGGGTCGTCAAAATAGTTTTTGTCGACTCTCTAGCCTGTCGCCTCTGTACTCCGTGGGACTTGATCCCCAATCATGGTCTGGCTGGCCAGCACCTTGGTGACAGTCCGCTTTCTTATGACTTAGATTGTGTCACTAGTCTGTAAAAATTCATTCTGATATGAAACTTAGATGAGCAGTGCCGATCGTGGTGGATAGGTAGTGGGCTGCTCATGCCTAGCCCCTATTAGGGAAACCGTGGCAGTTTTTGTAAAGTCTTCATCGTCGGGCCTGATGAGGGATGTTGCTGTAGGATTGGGTTATTTTAGCCCCATGGTATAGCCTCTCGTTCCATCATAGCACCTTGCGAGCAGTGGAGTCAACACTCTTTCTCCGAGGCAGGATTCTCGTTCTAGCGAAGGAATGATAGAGTGTCTGTTAGCACTGGAAGGGTCCTAGGATAGATTCTGGACTAAATATTTGTTCATGTCCTCAGACAAATTCTTGACTGAATCTTGTTGCTGTTCTCGGACAAATTTTAAACCGAAGATTGTTCCATATCATCGGATATATTCAGGACGAAATCTTCGTTTCCGTCCTCGGTCAAGTTAGAGATGGAATGTTCATTTCTATCCAATTTGTCCTCGGGCAAATTTGGAACAGAATTTTCATTTCTGTCATCGGGCAAATTTGGGATGAAATCTTTGTTTCTGTCCTCGAACACTGTGGGGTCAGCCTTATCTAGCACCTCGACTTTTTCTGCTCTCCCTGAATGTTTTGTTCCGCTGCCTCACTACGAGGACTATCAAGGTCGTCGACACAATATAGTGCCCGCGGTCGCCAGATGCGCAGCTCAGAAGCGAAGATTTTGCCCGCAGCCTAAGATGGCAGTTGGGCTTAGCGGATCTGACACCCGCTGCCTCAGATGTGAAAGTTGAAAGAGTTGTGACCGCGGTCTCAGATGTGGAAATCGAAGAGGAAAGTAACGTCCGCAGCCTCAAATGATGGTCGTTGGACTCAAAGGTGTGCATAGTGTCCGCGGACTCTGGAACTTGACGTTGCATCCGCATCCTCAGGCAGCGTCCGCGTCCTCAAATGTGAAACCCAAAGGTGAGGTTGCAGCTGTTTTGGTTCTGGGTGCCGAAACAGACACAACCGAGTGAATTTGAGGAGCTGGAGAAAAAGGTGATGATGATGAACACCGGTGGAGGGTAGTCCCGACATGGGTGACGTCACCGGTTACGGCAACAGCCACATGGCGACGGGGATGGCAAGGACGGCAACTCACGGGAGCGCCGTCGGTGACTTTTACCTCTTTCCACCGCACCACATTACACAATCTACCAAAATTTAGCCAGATCACCTCAAAATCGCCATATGCAAGCACATTACCGGCATCCTCAAAGATCAAGGAAGGATTTACTTGCCTTGATT
>JAOVVI020009758.1:0-13414 GCA_028571085.2 Nepenthes alata
CTGTCACTTTGCCATCAAATTTTCTTTTTTTTTTCCCGGAGCCCTCGTGCCTGCTGTTGAAGTGGGTCCCTGGCTTGATTGATTTGATCTCAAATTTTAATTTAACGATCATATATTATTTAAGTATTTTTAATAATGTAATATTATATTTTTTTATATTAATAAATTTATATAAAATTAAATAGGTAGATGATAAAAATTGTGTGTGCTAAGTAATTTTGTGCTTTGATATTATGATAATATTGCTGTCAATGTCACGTCATATCATAAGAAACACTGTTGATAGTTTTATTTCACGTTTATTATTTTCGTCCTTTTATCTAATTGATTTAACCGTTTTTAAAATTTTTTATATTGTTTTTATTTTTAATTTTGGTGCTATTTATTTAAAAATTATATAAAATGTATTTATTTTTATTCCTATTTTATATAATTTTATTTTTTAAAATATACGTTAAAATAGATAAAATCTTTCTATTAGGAATCAAGAGGCCATATTTTAATTTAATCAGCGTGAGGCAATTTAATAAACAGTAATGTTAGATTTTATTTAATTACTTAATTTATAATTTTTTAATAAATGAATGTTAACATCAGAAAAATAACATATTTTTTTATTGCCCTTTTAACTTCAAGTGGTATTTTTTGTAATATAAAGCATTCAGATGACTAAATTTATTATAATTAAATTATTCATGATAAAATATATACGGCGGATAATTCAATATCAAAATCTTGCCAAATAAATCTTAAATTTCGTGATTATGATGAAGAAAATTATTTAGTCAAAAAAATTAAAATAAAATAAGTTCAATGAGGTATATTCTACCTAGCAGTGTAACCATTACATTAAGTATTGGCACAAATTCATAAGTACATAAATAAAAATATCAATTGATATATAAATCTATTATTCATTAATTATAATTTTTTTTATATCATAATATATTATCATATAATTAATATATTATAATATATTATTTAATATTTAAATTATTAAAAAAAATATTTAATATTTAATTAATATATTTTTTAGCATATGAATCTCAAAGTTATTTATTTTTAATATAATTGATTATTTATTAAATTTACCTAAAAAGTTGTTCCTTTTTTGTTCTCACAAAGAATGGGAAAGCAATCCGAATGATTTGTTCACCTTAAAAAAAGATCAATTATATAAACATGGATGGTGGATTGAGATAGGTACGTACTACCCAAAAGGAAAATTATAAGGTTGTTATGTCATAAATCTTAAAATAAATTAAATTTATTTTATTTTATAATTTAAATTAAACTAAATTAGATTTAGAAAAAAAAATAATTAATTAATTTTTTAATTAACCGATTTAATCAAAACAATAACCAATACAAAAACCCACAATAAATATTGTTACATAGCCCAAAAAGAATATCATAACCAAATATAGGATCCAAAAGACAAACATAAAAATAATTTTAAAGTTCTACAATTATTTGGCTTAATCAGATTAATAAGAAAAATTATTTTAATTAAAATCAAAATATCAAACTATAAATTCAATTAAATTCTACTAATTTAATATAAACAATATTGTTATCATCGGTTAGTGGGTATATACATAATAATAATTGAAAACATAAAATTGAAAGCTATAAATATGAAATATCAAAATTTATATTCCGACTATCTAAACATCATAAAAAAATTTTCTAAAAAGCTTCATCAGTCCCAAATCTGTTTGTGAATAAATTCAAACTCTCTAATTTGAAAAATATGGTAAAACAGGAATGAGAATGAATTTAACATTAAATAAAGAATAAATAAATTTTATATATTAATATATATCATACGAACATGT
The DNA here is from genome assembly GCA_028571085.2 of Nepenthes alata. Classification (NCBI taxonomy): domain Eukaryota; kingdom Viridiplantae; phylum Streptophyta; class Magnoliopsida; order Caryophyllales; family Nepenthaceae; genus Nepenthes; species Nepenthes alata. The sequence goes on from JAOVVI020009758.1 coordinate 1,839, forward strand.
TAAGGATAATATTATGATCAAAACTTAAATAATGATATCATCAAACTTTTGATAAAATATACAAAAATCATTTGTTGACGATTAAATAATGCCAAAACTGTACAAATACATATTCATACCAAAATTTGTATAATATATATAAAAATATGACGTATATACAAATTATAGTAATATATAAAAAAATAAGGGTAGGTGATGACCTCACTAATAAATAATAATTATTAAAATTTAAGTTATAATTATTTTTATATAGTTAAAAGACATACACCACTATTTATGGCCCATGATTAAACCAATTATATATTTTTTCTATAATTGGGATTAAAATGTCACTTTTCTCATCTTGTATATATTAGGTTTAATATTTAATTTACTGATAATATATTAAGATATATCTATATATATTTTACTAATTCTCTATAGTATCAATTATTTGGGTCAAAATTAAAAACTTTACACAAAAGATAAATAAATATATATTTTTTCATGCTTGAGAATTTAATTCCTTTTAATCAAAGTTTAAGTAAAAATTTTATCAAAAATTTTTTGAATATGTGACATACAGAAAATCATGGAGTAAAATTTATAACAGATAAAACCACTTACACAGAAAATTTTAAAAATAATATAGTTTATGTGTTCTATCAATTTCTTATAGATGGAAAGTATGTAGGAATAATAGTCTAGTAATTATTAACATACATAAACACACACATATATATAATTTTAAAACATGTAAAAATATTCATATAGAAGTTTTAATATTGAAACATAATTTTTATAAATTTAAGACATAAACTATATAAAGTTTTATAAAATGAAAATAAAATTACATGTATATAAAATATAATTAGTTTAAGTACAAAAATAGTATATATATGGGTGTTGGAATAATAAAAATTCAAAAAATTATAAAAAATATCAACAATAAATTATAAAATAGTTTAAATGCACTTTCTTTCTCTTAATTTTGTTAAAATATTATTTAAAATCTCATTAATTTTGTATTTTCTTTCTCTCTATTTTTCTCTATCTTTTTTTTCTTTTTTCTCTCAAAACTCTAGCAAAAATGAGTTAAAATCGACAAAAGAATCTATCCATAAAAAACTATCATGTATACGTCAATTAGGTGTGAAATTAAGCATTGAGGCTAAATGCATATAGTATAGCGCTTATTAGGAGTCAATATTCTAACTCAGACATGCATGCGTACCACCCAAGCACACTATAGATATGTGTATTCTATTCAAAATGCGCTCATATATAGGTAAATGCTGGTCAGGAGTTACTTGTAAAAAAATATTTTTTGTGTTACAGTGTACAATCAAGTTTTGACCCTGATAAAAATAGTAAAAATTAAATATTCAATATATGTAAATAATATTTATTTCTAGATATTAGAGATAAAGACGAGCATGCCAAATATAAACAAGTATAAACAACCATAAAAAAATACGATTTTTGGTGACGAAGGAAAAACTCGATATCCACGGTAATCGAGAAAAATTCTCCGGGTTTCAACGGTCAGGGAAGCAATGTACTCTGAAAATCAACATACAAATCGGGTGTTAACGACGCGTTAACCTAGTCGACTTACTCCCGTCTCGTGATCCCTACCAAGGAACTCCTTGGATTTGCCCGCGGGAACGAAACTAGACACCTTCTGGTCTTCACGTCAATCTTCTCTCTTTAGCCACTTGAATTGCTGAACACGATCGAGTGTCCTTTTTCAAAGCACCGACGTCTCCAACGAAGGTAGAAGGATGGAAGTGTTTGAATGACAAAGAAAAAATGTAGAGAAAACTAGTTAGAACATGAAACTCAAGGTTGTAGCTTTTAGTTTTCTCAAAAGAAGTAAAATCAATGGAGTTTTAATAATGATTTTTTTCAAGTGAGGCACGAAATTGATCTGCCAAGAGTCCTCTAGTTTCAAAATTATAAGCCAAGTATTTATAGAAGGCTCAAAATTCGTATTTAAAAACTTGCCCGTTGCTCGAGCGCGCGGCGGCGCACAGCGAGTGGGAACCATTTTGGATTTTGGGCTCGAGCAAGAGGGCGGCGCACAGTGAGCGGGGACCATTCTGGATTTTAGGGTCGAGCAGGTAGCGAGCGCACGGAGGGCGCAGGGCTTCGGATGGGCTCGAGCGACTGGAGAGCACACGGCAGACGCGATATCCATGGAAGTTGGAACGAATAGCAACGGATGAATGTGGATACTGTATCGTGACAACCCATAACTCGACATCGATACAATAGTACAAATGGTCGTGGAATATGCCAATTAAAAAAATGACGCTAACAACTTGGCCCATCTACCTTCATTGAGTACTTTAATCTTTTTATCCAGATAATTAATTAATCTTAAAAATTAATTAATTAATTAATTATTATTAAAATAAATATTTAATATTTATACACTATAATCATCATATAAGTTGTAGGCATTTATCCACCATGGGTGTCACATCGTCGTTATCATCGTTGTGAAATATATTGAAGATTTGCGTATATAAATAGGCCCTTTTTGGTTTAGATGTAGCTGAGGCGGAGATAGTCATGAGCAGGGGTGAGAGTTTCGGCGGTGGGCGCAGCTCCCTGGGCTACTTGTTCGGCGGCGCAGATAGTAACCCTAGCAATAATCTTCCATTGCCGTCGCCGTCGACTCTTCCCGATAACAATACTCCCCCACATGTTGGCGGCACAGAAGTAGAAAATCAGCCGGCAAATCCTAATCCTCCGGTTCAGAAGATAAGCAACTCCAACAATTATCACAGAATCTATGGCCAAAACTTAGAAAGCTTCATCATTGTAAGTTAATAAATGAAGCTGCCATCACCTTCTGCATCTATCTAAATTTATTTTCTTTGCTCTCATGGAATTCAAGGAAAAACTACGACTAAAATCTTTTATATTTCACATGATCTTAAATAAATAAATATGTATATATATATATATATTCTTGAGAAATCTTTTATGTCTCATATGTTGTATATATATATTATTGTATGGCAAATACCTTTTAGTCATCTTTAAATTATCCTTAATAATATGGTATCTATTTTATTTATTTAAATTAATGTACTCATATATAAAATAATGAATAGATGAGTCGTATCACCCAATAATATCATAATGATTAGTTAAAAAATATTTCAAAAATATTTATTACTTTTTGATATCTGATTTGATCTAATTTAGGGTTTATAGATCTGAATGCCTTTGATTACAGAATTGAAGGGTTTATTGCAATTACTACTATATTTTGATATCTGCCTCTTTTTTCAACCATATGAACTAACTCTGATTCATAAAATACGATGGCCCATTTCCCTTTGTTTCAATTTTTTTTTCTTTTATTTATTCCTATTTTTTGTACAAAATGAGTTAATATTTTCCCCTTTCTTGGCAGCAGATTGATCACATCATACATCTACCAAACTTAAATACGCTCACTCAAAACTTTATAAGATCAAATTATTGTGTTTGCTTCTGTCTACTGAATTAAATTTTCATCATAATATTTTTTATTTTTATTTTTATTTTTAGGATCGGCCATCAACGAGAGTGAAGTCAGCTCCTGGTGGAAGCTCTTCTCTTGGATACTTGTTTGAAGACAACTGATCCCTTCTTGCACCAAATTTAATCATCCTCTACTATAAGAATAATCATGCAATAATATCACTTGTATAATGTATATGTGTGTGTGTGTATGTGTGCTTTTTAACTTAGTTTCTGTATGTGTGTTGTGTTTTTTTTTTATGGATCTTCTCAATGCAATGAATAATTATCTGCTAGGGTTTGCTGTGTGTAGAATATGCCCTAAGAAAATGTGACTGAGTATGATGGAAGTATGATGCCTGGATCTTAAGGCGAAAATATTGAAAGAACTTAATAAATATTACTTTGTTTAATATTATAATTCATTTTCATTAATTATCCATATCGTTTCTATTTAGAAAATATCATGGATATTTTCCTTTTTTTTGTAAATTTTTCATATATTTAGTAAGATTGTTCGAGTTTGTTGGGATTACTGTTTAGTTTTTATTGTAGATGAATTTAGTTAGATGATTTTAAATGAAATCGATTAGTGATTTTTTGGGAAAACTTTGATACTACACGCCATTTATTTATTTTTAGATGTAAGTATACAAATTATATAAATAATTTTATATAAAAAATCTTTATTAACCAATAAAAAAATAATGAGACTCTACCTATATTTGAGTTTTGGTTTTAAATAATTCATCTAGGTCAACTAGTCCGCAACATATTATAATTATGATATTTGATTATTTTTAATCCTAAACATATTGGGTATACAACCCAATATGAATATATAAACAAATAGCAGATCCCCAAAAAAATTAGTAAGGTCAATATGTGATGGGCACAACTATAAATGGGCCCATCTGATTAAAGGCCGCTCATACCATGATGTGAAATGGATTGGACTAACATCTAGGCCCACGACCGTGGCCCAACAGAATCCCATTTAGTGAACTGTTGGATTGTGCGCATCGTGCGCACGATCCCACGATCAGAGATATTGACTAATTTAGTTTGACTCTATTCAGTATGACGTCACAAGTCATAAGAAAATAGCCACAAGTCATGAAAAAATGACAATAATTCATGAGAAAATGGCCAGGCAAAGAACTGTTTGAGTATCATATAAAAGGAAAGAGTACCCAAAATAAAGGGTAATACAGAAAAATGGATCCAGACCTTTCAAGTGTATATCCCACAACTTGGACTGTTACTTGGACAAAAAAACTAGACTAAATACTTGGATTAAAGATTTTCTCTTAATTTTTCTTTTAAAAATTTACTATCTATTTTTTAACAGAATTGACTTGAACATCAGAGTGTTTTTTAAGGAGCAAGCCTTGATTATAATTTGATACTTAATTTTAGTTGTGGAGCGCAGGTCTTGGATTATCAAAGATGGAGTGGAGATCCAGCTTACAAAAAATGTATGATCGAGACCCGTCATGAATCAAGATCCATGATACATATCAATAGGTAATACTTGTTATGCATTTATTATTTCAAAAAATAAACAATAAAAACAAAATAATTAAAAAAATAAAAATTTTGACAAATGTTTATTAATAATAATTATAATAGTCTTTATCGAGAATTAATTTCCCAAATATGTAATTCAAAAATGTTATTTAAATTCAAATAATTTAACTAAATCCAGTCTCAAAAATTTCATTATATTTTGCAAGTCAGGCGTGGATATTCATTCAGATAATTTGAATTTAATGTTAAGTATTTGAAATCTAAGAAAAACAAACTAATATGTAAGAGCTATATTAATTCAAACTATTTAAAACTATTCATAATAAATTATTTTATCATAATTGTTTTAAAATGTAATCCAAAAATTTTCACAAACAAAAAAAAATCTAGAATAATTTATGTACATTAAATTATTTTATCGATTATTCGTTAAAATAGATAAAAAAAAATAGTCTTGAATTAAATTATTCAGATCAACCTCATCTTTACATGTGTATAAAGGAGCAAAAACGGAGTCAGTTGAATTAAAAGAATTAGAAGATTTGGTTTAATATTTTCTTTTAAAAAAATAAAGAGAATATTTACTATTAAATTGAAGAAAAAATAGACCATAAAATTTAGTTAAGTTGTTAAATTTCAGCTCTTGAATGGATAATTTGTTTCTTTTTTAGAAAGATTTTTAAAAATTTTTCAGAAATGGGTAGTTGAAATAGGAGAGTTGAGCAGGGTATTAACTATTGATAATCATTATTTTTAATTGAATAAAAAAAGTTAATGAAATTAAAATAATAAATTAAATAGATAGATTATTTATAATAACTAATAAGTAAATATATATAATCAATAAAAACTTTTAATAGGGTCAATATAATATTTTAGCTTAGCTATTAATATATCTAATATTAATATTAATATATATATAGTTGGCAGTGGGATCAATTAACCCCATTATTTTTTCTATAATAATAAGAGAATAATAAACATAATAATAATTAATAATGTGTTTTTTATATGTTTAAAAATGACATATTTAAGGTTTATAAACTATACAGCACAAATCAGGCTTCAAATAGATGTCTAGATCATCACATTTTGTCTCTCTTTCCTATTTTTGTTCAATGCCTATTTTGTTTGAAATAACCCCTTTTGTTTGAATATAACCTCAAAAATAAATTACTTTTATAGTGAATTCAACGTTTAAATAACAATTCAAACATCAGAGATATCATTTAAACTTTAAAAAATGACTCTAAAAATTTTTCATTTTATGTTTCAATTCGTACATCAAGACCTGCCTGCAATAAAAATAAATATAACAATATATATATAATTCAAGAAGAAAATTATTTAAAAACCAATTAGATCAAGCTCCATGAGATTATCTTCAACTTTGTATGACCGACAATCAAAATAGCAAATGTAGCAATCCAAACTTAATCATTTGAGTAGAATTGATGCATTCTTAAATCTAGATTAACGAGTCAATTAGGGAGCCGTTTAATCTCGTTTAGTAGATTGGATTGAAGTAAGTCAGATTTTTGTTATTTCAAATCTAAATTCTATATATCATAACTATCATATGAGAATTTGAAAAATGGTGGGGCTTACTCCTCGAGATATTCTCCACATTTAAATTAGAAAATTTTCTTAAACAAATAAAAAAATGGGAGGATAAGAAGGTGACACGTTGATGTAATTATGAAGGGATTAAATATTTATTGGAGGGTTAAGTTTCGATGGGTGTGCTCAACGGGCGAACATCTTAAAGAGCCTAACACTTGATGGGATTGAGTAGCTTTGAGAGAGATGTGCATTTGATAGGGAGTGGTTTAGAAAGGAAAGTACACTTGATAGGGAGTGGCTTTGTGAGAGAAAATTGCAATTCAATCATTTGGTTCTCAGGATATGTGATTGACTACTCGACTAGAGATTAAATCGTCGAATACTCCAGAGGGATACCAAAAGAAGAGTAAAAAAGGAACCGTAAAAATGATATAAAAAAAGGAATCCCCCTTCCTCTGAAGGAAGGGACGCATATGTAGAGTGAGAGAGTATGTCTGCTAACCTTAAGTTTCATAACTCTATGATTATAAGTGGCCAATATCATGTGCCTGTCATAAGTTCAGAAATCTTCATAGCGACAGGCTAATCACTGTCGCCCATGAATCATGTTCCTGTAGGCGTCAAGGATTACCCAGTGGCAATGATTATTTGGACTTATTTGTTCAGCTAGAGTTAATTTGTGTTGTGTCTATGGACTTACCCTGCGATAATTTTTAGTGGCCTATATACCACTAGATCGTCTTAGGTCGTACCATTTTGGACTTACTGCTGCGGACTCAGGGCTTTTGACTTCACGGTGCTTTGGCTGGGTTGCTGCTTCTCGGACGCTTCTTTTTGTGGGCCGGACCTGAGCTGGCCCATTAACTGTTTGATCCATCAAAAATTATAAATAAGTCTTATAAATATATCATTAAATATAATATTTATAATAAATAATAACTTTTTCAAAATTGAAATACTATAAATATCCTTTAAATTAAAAAAAATTTGAGAACATAATCCGGATAAAATACCTAAAATCAATAAAATAATAATAATAGCCTCAAAATCTTTCATCACGGAACTCCTAAATTTTGATATCGTCTCTACTTAGAATCTCAACAATAAATACACGATCTCCTCTAACTTACTATAAACCTTTCTACTTTGGAGTCAAAAAAACATAATGATGAGCTAAATGTCTAGTAAATAATTAAAATTAATAAGATAAAAATTTAATAAATAATTTTGGATAATAATTAAATATATATATATATATATGTTGGGTCCCGTGCCAAGGCTCACGATCATTGGAAGCCTAGCCCACTGCACAGTGAGCCCTTGTGGCGCCCAGCTGGCAGCGCTTTAATGAGCTGCCAGGAGGGGGAACGAGCCAGCCTATGAGAACGTGGTCAAACTTATGGCAGCGGCTCAGGCGGCTACTCGCAAACAGCCAACCAATCCCTGTTCAAAGAAAAATCAGACGTTGATGGTAGTGCCTATGAGCCTGTCTACCACCGCAAAACGACAGCCGAGATGACCGGCGCACTACGACAGCGACCAGCGACCATAGAACCCTAATAACGGGTATTCTCGCGCCCAGCGTCCACTGGAAAGAAGCCTCTAAGAGCTCCCTCCCCTCACAGACCAGAGGACCTTTTTTCCTACTAACTTTGGGACTTTGAAACTCTAAAGTTTCCTCCCAACTCTCTTGAGCAATTACAGGGAACAGAGGGAGACATTAATGGATTCTGAAGGACTTTGGACCATGGAGTTTTGTGCAAGTCCACATCTCAAAATATCCGAACCCCTACGCCTACTCAGGCAGCAAAAATGAGCCACTCATTGCGGTGTACTGAGGAAGCCAGGCCTTCCATCACCTACTCATTGTATTTTCCACTCTAAAGCATAAGCATACCCACGTATCATCAGCACACATCTCTACACCGCCCAACGCGCATGTGACATTTTCGTTCATTGCGAGAATTTGCTGACTTGAGCATTATAATGGCCGTGGTGAGAGAAATTTCACGAGACCCGTGACATCTTGTTTGTTATTTATATTGTGCAGGTCCCAAGTTAATAGATACGGAGATCGGATCTTCGTCTTAACGCTAATACGTGTTTGAAAATTCGAAGGCTCCCTAATCTGTATGACAATCGCGAACCCGGGACACAGCAATATATAAAACTAATAATAACATGTGATAATCTAATAACTATCCGAAAACAAATATTGTATCGTAATTATGACTCAAAATTCATGAGACAATTAAATGTTTAGAATATAATCAGGGTTATACATAATCTAAATATCAATGACAATATATAAGTTTCTTCAAATTTATATTAATAGAAATTTTAACTATATAATATACTATAATAATCTCCTTAAATCTTATATGTCATATCTTATTCCAATGCAAATTTAACTTAAACTTATATGTAATCTATAGAAGATTAATTATCACCATTAATAATCTCATTTGATTAAAAGTCTAACAAATTCTAATCAAAACACTAAAATATTACACTTATCCTTTAATCCTTTTTTTTGGGCCGTTCAATATTATTTGATTCATCCATTACAATTTGCAACCTTAATATTTTTCTTATTCAAATTTTTCCACCGAAAACTAGTCTCACTCTAAGATTCTATTTACTTTTGAAATTGTTAAATAAAAAATATCTATATATATATTTGTTGGAGGTTGATTGGAAAACATAGAAAAAAATAAGTTTGTGATGGGTATAACTATTAATGAGCCTACATGAAAAAAGGCCACTAAGGTAATGATGTGAAGTGGATTAGACAACATTGAGACACAAGAACACACAGGTCTAATATCCCATTTATTGAACTGTTGGATCATGTGTATGATCCCGGAGATCGTAACCACTCAAGTTAATTCTGAAGGCCTTTAACTGTTTCGATTGGACTCCTAAAATCTTAACCGTTACAATTGATCCTATCAAATATAACGTCACAAGTTAAAGAAAAATAGACAAATAAAAACAAAACTGTTTGGGCATCATATAAAAATGGAAGAACATTCAAAATAGAGATCAAATCGAAAAACTGGGACCAGATCATTCTCCAGTGAAAATCCTTTACTTGGACTAATGCATGGACAAAAACATTAGCACTAAATGCTCATTTTTATTTTCTTCTTTAAAATTTTTTCTCTATTATTTGGACGAGAATTGACTTAAGTATCGAAATGTCTTTCGAGGGACAAGTTCTGATTGTACTATAATTCTTGATTTAGTTGTGCTGCGTAGATTTTAAATTATCAAAGACAGAGTGAAAATCTAACTCATAAAGAGAACGTGATTGAAACCTGTCACGAATCTAAATCTCTGGTACACGTCAGTTTGTAATAAAGATATTTACTTTATTTGGTTATCAAAAAAATAAAAAAAAATGTTACATACTTTCATATTATAATTTTTTTATATTTTTGTTACAATTTTTTCTTATTTTCTATAAATTAAAAATAAAAAAATTCTTTAATATTTTTTCTTCATATATATTTTCTAAAATAAAACAGACACTAAAGATTTTCACGTGAAAAATATTTTAAAGTGAATAGTCTTCCAATTTTCAATTTTTTGGTTGACTCAAAAAATTTTTTCCTAAAGTGATTTTTTTTCCTTATTTGTTGGGCAATGATAAAAGAAAACGGAAAAAAAAATAGTATGACCCTTATAATCATATTTGACTTATTAATAATTAAATATTATAAATAAATAATCACTTTGCTTAAACTTTACTAATTGATTACATGACCCTACAATTAGGTTCGAGCCCTTAAATTAATGAGCAAATCGACTTTGAACAGTTTTTTTTTTTTTGGTGATAAATAAAAATTATGTCACATCCAAACTAGCTTATAATATAAGTTTAAATATACGTTTTAAACTTGTTAAGTTGATTGCAAATCAACTTTGACCAATAATTTTATGTCGAGCTTTAAGTAATTTAATTTAATTAGTAATTTTAATTATATATATTTAATCAATAATAAGAATCATCTAATAATATTTAGCAGAATATAGGTACGCTGCAATGAGAGAGGGCTACGACAAGCTTAGCTGTCAAAGCCCATATGATCCGTCATTGGGCTGAGATCCATTCAGTAATTAATATTTAATATATTAAAATAATATAATATATAAATAATTTTATTTAATTTTTTAATAAAAATATTAAAATATTTAAATTATAAAATTATAAAAATAATAAAGATAAAAATATATTATTTTTATATTTTTTAATATTAATTTTTATTCATTTGATCTCAATCCAATGGGTGGAAAGGGTTACAGGAACTGTGATGCCCAGGCACGCCAGAGCCCCTCTCACGTGCGCACGCTTTTAACAAAAGTAATTTAATATGTTTTTTATAATAACTATGAAAATAAAAAAAAACAAAAAGGAAAAAAAAACTAAAAAGAATTAGAGAAAAAAATAATTTAGCCATGATTCTCTTCGAGGGGTGCGAATCTTTGTTGGTCAACTCGTCTTCGGATATTATTCATGCCACTAAGGCTGCCTAGTTATGAATTAAATTTTATTTAAATTGAATTTTTATCAAAAAAATTTTAAATTAAATTATAATTTTTAAATAAAAAATACTTTAAAATTATACCAAACAGGCCCCGTAACATTTAGCCTCATCAATCTGAAAAAATGAAGGAATTGGGTGAAATTACACCGGTTAATAATTTTTAGTAATTAGGTTGGATCAAGGGTATTCTAGACATTTAAGCACGATAGATTTAAGGGTTTTTTTTATTAAATCTAATTATAGAATCAATATATAAATTTATGCCTAAAAATATCTATAAAACATCTTTTAATCACTTTTAAAATATTTTAAATAATATAATATGTATTAATCCATCTATATTTAAATAAACATATTAATATAAATAAATAAATAAATAAAATATTATAGTATTAAAATATGTAAAAATAATTAAAAATATCTATCTAATTAGTC
>JAOVVI020009759.1:0-13414 GCA_028571085.2 Nepenthes alata
TCCCACCTTATTCCTCATACTATTCTACAAACCAAACAATGGAATACTAATTCTCACCTTATTCTATTCCAACAATCAAATATAAGAATAACAATTCCAACTCTATTCTCATCTTTTTTCTATTTTCTGAAATAATTATTCTATTCCCACCTTATTCTATTCTAGCAACCAAACGTACCATGAGTGATAGGGCCTACTTCCAGTGAAAAAATTGACCAGGTCTTGAAATATAGGACAAAATCCCAGAATGGTGACACCTTCGCTATACTCAGGACAGCTGGCAACATTATGCCCGTAAAGAAGACTCCTGCAATGCCGATAGGCATCCAACCATCCTCTCACAGGAGGTAGAGGATCACCGGAGAGGCCTTCAGAGTGTTTGGTCTTCTGCTCACGAATGCCCTCGCTGGAGTAAGAGGCCTAACTCGGGGGCTTGGTAAGGTTTATCCCACAAGGATGCCCAACGTTGACCTCATGCGAAGTATTAGATCTTGCAGAAGATGTCACTATGCTCACGATGGGGGCTCAACATGCTGGACTAATTACCCTTTGCACTAGCCAAAAACGTCTATGGCAATGACCCCTCATCGAGTAACTATGCTGACGGACCAACACCCTTTTTCAAACCGAAAATGCTATGCTGAGGGCTCTGGCACCCTATCAAATTGTTGCGAACCAACATCTACAGAAGAACCAATGGTCGGATGACCTCATGGCCTAGGCGGCTACGAGTGATCAGGCCTTGTGTCTACTAGAAGACCAATAGAGTCATGAGCCGCGAAATGAAAGCCCAGAGTCGCATGGCCCCGCCATTCCCGCAACAACAGGGGACCCGCTCTTCGAAAAGGAACTTTGTGGCCTCAGAAGACACTTTGCCAACCTAGCCAGGTGACTATTTAGGACGAGGACTCGGTCATCACCATCTCCTTGCGGTACCCGGGAACAATGCCTGGAGTCCCTCAATTGAAGATTTGATTCGGCATTCCACTTGGATCATTTTGCACTTTCCTAGGCTTCCCTGGCAGCGTGAGTTCCCGGTTTAGTGTTGAAAGCTATCTCGAACGCCCGCAAAGAAGGTTGAGCCCTCGAGCACCCTTTGCCTGTGGCATTCAATACCGGAAGACACTTCCCTCTCAATGACTGAAGTCCACACCCAACACCTGTAGGTTGTGTGTTAGCCATAACGGCTACCTAGCCGTAAGGATATAGTGCACCATCCACCAAAAGTACCAACGACGATTTCATGTCGAATCCAGATAAGTCTTGCATAAATTATACTGAGTGCTTGAATCATACTCTAATCAGTCAAATAAATATTTGGTTATTGTTTATTTATTTATAAGAATGCTTGTATAACATTGCATAAGATCATGTGACCTACACTATAATTCTCATTCACATGTTATTGAATTTTAGTCCCGAATTGGGCGGCCTAAAGACGGTCAAATTTGAACCTCGATCCCGTGTCGAGCGGCCTATACATAGTTGAATTTTAACCTTGGTCCCGTACCGAGCGACCCATACGTAGTTGAATTTAAGCCTCGATCCTATCACCGAGTGGCCCATGCGCGGTCGAACTCAAAACCTTAGGGAGTTTTTCAGTATGGATGCGACAACTTCCTTCAATAGGAATGAGCACCGTCAATTGATAATGGTTGGATACTATGGTCTGGGAAGCTTATGAGTTAAAGACAGGCCTACCCAAAAGAATGGCTAGTACTAAATAAGATCTCCGACGGACTTGGACTCGATGCACGAGTGTGACAACTCTTTATTAGGACAAGCACTGCCAATCAAGTACATGCGACGGTCTAAACTCCGTTGAAACGCGATGACAGTGGTGATCAAATTTGGTCAGCCATCCAGAGTTACTCCTAGTGCTATGACATCCTTTCATAGGAAAGAGCACACGTAAACAAAGACAATCTATCATGTTCGGCGACAATAACAATAATGTTTAGTCGGCAAACATAACAAGTATTGAATAACAAGTCAACACAAACTCAAAGATATTAGTGACAATGATTAAGCCAAACAAGCTAATTTATTAATGAATCAAAATGTACATCGAGGAGCATCCATCTACCTCAAAGATACAAAATACTACATATACCTACGACTCGAACAAATGACTATCCTAAGGTTGGGAACCCCCTGATGAGCAAGGCCAAGTCAGATTGACGTCGAGTACTAGTGTTCCTTGGATCAAACAAGCTAACAAGAAAATTCGATGCCATCGAGGACGCGATCCATCTATAGAGGCAAATGCATCCCATAATCTATCGTCTAGTATGCGGCTAACTTCCAACAGATGGAATCGGATCCTTAGCTCTCCATCAAAACGGGCCCACTCGCTCAAAAGATCAGCAAGTTGCTACTCAGTCCTCTAAAGCACGTCCTCGAGCAAGGCGATCCAATCCATAACCTGAGATTTCTCCCCTGTGAGCTATTGGGATCTCGCCTTGGACTCAGACAGCTCACAATTGAGGTTAGCAACTCGCTCTTGACTCTGTAGAGCCTAAACAACGACAATGTTCACTCACCCCTCCATCTCTTTAGCACGGCAGGATCAACATGCAAATGAGAGAGGTGGGAGATACTGACTTCTAACCGATGCAGAGCCTTCACCATCACGCGAAGCTCCTCCCGCGCCTACCAAGAAAAAAAGAGTGGTCAGTCAAGAATGGTTACAAAGATGTAATCACGGAACAAAAACTCTATAAAGCCGTACTACAAGGATGGACCCTCTTGGTGGGGTGGACTCTCTCGATGGGATGGAGACCCTTGGAAAGATGGGCCTAGAGTGTCCCTAGGTTTAGATTTAGATGGCAGCCCTCATCATGATAGAAATAGCACATGACAATAGAGTGGAACGCCAAAGCCTAGAGGAGAGGGGGACACACATAGAGCCTCCGGTGACACAAGTGTTGGAGCCTCCAAACAAGGCACCTCCTCGACAGCCTCAGCCTCCGAATTATTTCCAGCCATCTCCTCGGCATCTAGATCATTATGTATGCCTCCCTTGGCAAAAACAGTGGGAGGCATAGAGACAGGCCCCTCGGGCGACAAAAGGACTGAGATCAGGATCCCGTACTCGGCCACTGTTGGAGCATCGATCGGCTCACCTAGTCCGCCAACCAAAAGATCAATTGCTCCAGTAGCACACTCCATCGAGGGCTCATCGCCCTCAGCTTCCTTGGTCGACTCATCAAAAGTCGAGTCATCTAAAGAAGGTTGGGCAGAGCCTAGCCTCCGTGATGACTCACCAGCAACTAGAGCAGGCACTTTTGCATAGACCTCATTGATAGCCCAACACTACTCAAAAATGGTGGGCGACGGGGGGACCATCTCGCGAGAAGCCCACTTAAGAGAATCCCAGAGAAGCTGGTCTCCCAGCTTCCTCTTGGGACAACCGGATGATGTGGCGGTGGCATCATCCCCTTCCAACCGAACTTCCCACCGAGTTTCGTCAAGCACCTCTTGGGAGAGCCAGTGATCAGTATGGTGTAAGATGGCAGTGTTTTCCTCAACAAGCCTTGTTAGTGCTTGCGCCATCCATTCCTCATTCTTCAGAATGTCACTAGCAAAGACCTTGCTAACTTTGCCCCAATTGTTCGAGATGCTACACTCAGAAGTAACCACTACATAAAAGAAACAGTTCTTCCAGTACATTACTGAGTTGGGGTTCCCCCTGCTTATTTTGAACTTCTAGCAATGATGAAAAAAATTTAATTCGCCTCCTGTTAAACCTGGAAGATTACCTTCACGATCTGGGCGTCCAGAGAAAGCCCTTTGGTGAGAAAGAAGACACATAGAGAAACGAGGTACCAAGGAGCGTTCGGGTGGAGGTGAGCCATAGGGATTTCATACGCCTTCAGAATCTCATACAGTTCTTTTGTGAATAGAATGTGAAGACCGGCTTTCAACTGTTTCTCATAAATGGTTATGAACCTTAGATGAGGAGCGCAAGCTATGTCATCAATACTGGGCACAACATACTAAACAACACTTAGGATATTATACTTTTTGTACATAGACTTCGCCTCTTTGTCAGTAAGGATAGATGGAATCTCGGCGACGCCTCGTGGAGCCATTTGAGGAATAAAGAAAATCGGAGAAAAGAGAAGGCCAAATCTAGGTAGAGAGATTTGAAGAATGAAGAAGTGTAGAAACTACTGGGGGCTAACGCTTAAATAGATAAAGCCTTGGCCTCAAAATGGTATTGCGTGAGGGATTGAAGAGACCCATCTCTATAATGACCACAATATGTACTCGCACTGTAGAGTACTACGGCGCATCAGTTCGTTGGGCCAGTTATGATGACTGACATAATATCTCCCTGCACAACCCGCTGATAGTTGATGACCCTAATGCCTAGATCAGTGAGTTGGCAGCGTGAAATATGTATTAATACCTTGATGCACCATTTTCTAAGGTGGCAAACTTGCGGCATGCGACCCTAATGAGCTCGAGACAAGTTTGGTCAGTTTACGTTCTAGCCATGCATTCAAGACACATTATTGTCAGTCAAATTGTCAGAAGACCGAGTTATTAGTGGTTCGAGTCATTAGATTGTTGGAAGTCACACAACAATAGCACAATATATATATATATCATACAAGCGCTTTAACTATTCGAAACAACAAAGAATATTGGAGTTATACAATATGAAGACAAGAAAATTTCATTCATTAATTCCTTCTACAACGTTTAATAAGTTTACAAAAGTGGACGTACAACTCAAAAGAAAATAAAAAAATATATGGAGTAACGACCCGATTACAGTAGTCCAACTGACCTCTACACGAACGGATAGATGAGAAAAGCTCATATGCTAGCACCACAGTGTAGCTCGCTGGGTTGCAATACTAGCAGAGGTAGTAGTAAAGCCCTCCCTTGTAAGAACAAGGTGCAATGTGCTTGTTCTTGTATGGGAGACAAAACAAAAAAGAAACCCTCCATCTTGCCAAAGCAGGGAGTAGAGCAGTAGAGGAGTAGGGTTTCTGAAATGGATGAGAGAAGGAACTACCATACTAGTCAGGAACCCACCACAAAAAGAAGCACCTAACACCAACAAGGAGGATAGAGAGCCACCCCCCAAAACCTAGAATTTTGCTTGGAAATATTGGGCTCAATTTTGGGACAAGTGTAAAAAAAGGAAACCAAGGTGGATTCTCGTATAAAATAGGGTAACCAAGGCAGACTTTGGGCGTATCCTCGGATATTAGTTTTGAACTTTTGAAAAAAGATCCCTCTAATCCCGGTTTATGGCAGCATAGACTCCGTACTAGTTCCGAACTCTCACACTGCTTGGCTGGTGAAGACAATTCACGATGTAAGATATAGAGAGCCCCTTCATTTATAACCGAGAAGAGGATCAGTGTGCAATCAATGCGAGAAGATTTCCCATGCCAGTGTTATCCGCGGAAGATCAAATCAAATCTTGCCAAAATCCTACTCGACTGAGCAGCAAATCAGCAGACTACTTGGGGAGGGAACACACTTGCAAATCTACAACTAATGCCCCATTAATGAATATGCCAGTAGTTGAAAATTCAAAACTTTAGACACGAGAGCTAGTGATGGGTATAGCGACCCATGCGCTGGCCTAAAAACTCAACCTACTGAAGGAAGATAGGCCCGAAAAATGAAAGCCCAGCAGAAACTCTCTTAGCCTAAGATCTAGAAAGCAACACGATTGATCCATGCGGGTTGACCAGGAACTACCCAATAGAAGACGTGCAATTAAGGTTACATAATATACTGCTCCAGTGGCTGCCCCTCTAACTCAGTAGATGACAATTTTCATAGCTCAGTGCATGTAAGCAGGAGGCACTTACCATAATGCGGCCTTATGATTACTCTGATAGTTCAGTAAATATACCTAGAATATCATCCCATGATTGAGTATTGCCCTAGAATTGTAGTTGTAGCTCGAAAAATCTTCTCATGTGATAGTTATCATGTCGTTGCCCCATGACCAGTGGAACGAATATTCCCGGATGGCAATGGTAACCATAACCGCTTCCCGTAATTGTTAAAATAGTTCAGCGGATCCATGTAGACAATTGTCACTAACCGTAAGGCCCAATGATGGCTAAATTACCATTCTATCTATAAATATACCTCTTCCTCTGCAAGGAAAAGAATGGACTTTCGAATTCCTAAAGAGATTCCTAAGGCTCAGCTGTTCTAACATATTAAGACTATATAGCCAAAGAAAAGTTGCTCTACCTGTGAGCGTAACTCATCCAAAGTCACTCAACCCACGAGTGCACCCCTCTCACAAGCCACTTATCGTAAAGAGCGCACCCACTAAAAAGTCGCTTCCAATCGAGCACACCTCTCGAAACCCAATCCTCCAGCTAACACCCAATCTCTTCATTCATGCATCCACGCATCTTACGTTCCTTCATCTTTCTCCCCATCAAAGAATGATTTCTAACTTGAGTGTCAAAAGATATACCGGAGAATGAGTCACATATACATCTAACATCCTGTTTATTTATTATGGTGTGTATGACTGAAATTTCTAACAGACAGAGACTGAATTTGCTTTAATTCGACGAGTCGAGCGAGATCAAGTGACACTCTAATCCGTACGATGATCCGAATCTAAGAACGTATTGCATTTATTTTTCAATATAAATTTTAACATGTGTAAAAATTAGATAAATTCTAAAAAAAATCAACTCAACCTAGTTGTATTGACCTACTTGGTAATTTTCATATTTTATATTTTCACCAATCTTGCGTTTTCACAAATTAAAAAAAATATATTTTTTCAAAAATTTCAAAAATGGTACTAAAAGTAGGAATTTGGGTGTTTTTTTCCTTTAAAAAAATAGTTGATTTAATTTCTCTTAATTACGAACATTCAATTAATGTTAAAAGGTTAATATTTTTTTAAAAAAATTAACTTTTTTTAAAAATAATACAACCATTCTATCAATATCAAAAGATTATTATTAAGAGAAGCTAGATCTACTCTCTTTTAAAAAGATAGGCTTCGCAATTGTGTAAAATCAGTATGACCTTTTTCAATTATGACTATTTCTTATTTAAAAATTTTATCAATTTTGTTAGGTGCAGCCCAAAATAAGTCGACCCAACATGAAACTAGAGTAGAGTAGGGCCCAAGCATTAGTGGCCCAAATGTTGGAGCATTAAACCGATCGAGTATTTCGAATAACAGCCCTGCAGGGTATTAAATAGGGTATTTAATTTTAACAAACGGTTATGATCAATTAAGAGATAAGAATACACCAACAAATAACACGATTTTGAAATGACCAAAATTATACCCATATTAAGAGCCAAATAGTTTTTTAATTAATCAAAATAACAGTTATATTTTAAAAGTAACGCTTTTTCACTCACTATCATGAAACGCCTTCCAACATAAGTAATAGTTTTGAGGGTTGATTATACTGTTCTGATCGACTATAAATTCAATTTCTCCCAAATCAAAGGGGAGATTCAATAGAAATAATAATAAAAAAAACTCAAGCAAAGAGTGCACTCCGCACGACAATAAAGCTATATTTTTTCAACTTATAGTCATCCTTATCTTCTTTTAATTCAAACTTTTCCTTTACATTTTTTTTACTTTTTTAAAAAATATTATTAATTTAAATGTTAAAAAATATTTTAAGAAATGAGTCTCATATACCTTTCACCTTTCGTTTAATTTGTTATGGTACGTAGGATAAAGATTTGTAATCACAATGACCAGATCCGTCGCTAATCGGACCAATTAAGTAATTAATCTGACTCTCTAATTCGTACGATAACCCAATTATTGAGATACATCAAGTTTTAAAATTATATATATGTCCATCTATAATAATTATATATCATAGTCCATTATATAAAATTTTAGCCATATATATATATATATATATCAAATTAAGTAATTATCTAAAAAAATTGAATTATTAAAAAACTCAACATTGAAATATAACTAGCAATGAGACAGTCAAATTGGTAGGTCCGTATCCGAGGTGGCTAAGTTTCCGTACAGGGTGGTAACCGAGCCAAGTGACGGCTAATTAAACAAATTAAAGCTTAACGGCTTGTTAACTTTTGCTCAAGACAAATTCATAGTAATATAATTAGACATCTTATCCCTCTAAAAAGAAATAATATAATTTTTTTATAATAATTATTTAATATTAATTAAATATTATATTATTTTAAATAAAAAATTAATTATTTAATATTAATTAAATATTATATTATTTTAAATAAAAAATTAATTATTTAATATTAATTAAATAATTATAAATAAGAGTGATTAAATTAATTCTTTTTTTAAAAAGACGAAAATCCTAAATTTTTATAATATTAAGTAATAAAAAATAGAATAAAAACTTATATAAAATAAATTATTTTTTAATATTTGATTTATAAGAGCATTAGAATTAAAAATATTGAAAACATAAAACAAAAAATACCCATAATTTTTACTATCTTATATCTTAATCTTTTTTTTTAATAAAAATATATTTTCTCTTTATTAAAATTTTATCAGACTATAAAATACAATATTAAAAAATTATTTTTTGTGTACTTTTTATTAGCATTTGCATGAAGTAAATAATTTTTTTTATATTTTGATGCGTACCTCGATCCAACTTCAAACAGATTCGGATTCTTCTCGGCTGACCCGATCCGGCTCCGTTCACTGAGTGCGGGTCCTGCACACCACTGAAATGAACAAGAGGTCAGCGTTAACGGCGGGAGGTGGTCCCACCGATAACACTCCGACGCTCAAGTCAATAAACAGCCTTTGAAGGAAAGAACTGAAAGTTGAGGTTAAGCGAGGGTGGTGAGGATCCAGATGTAAGAGAGACGCGATGTTGCTATTGTATCTGGACGGTGGGAAGGCAGTCAACGACCGTGAGGGTTTGTTTGGTGCCTTGGAGATGAGGGAGGTACTGTAAGCTTCTCGTGGCTGAGAGGGAGCTTGCTAGAACACTTATAATATTTTCGTGGTAATAGTCTGAAAGCAGGGAAGAGAGCCTGGATGAAAGCGTCTCTAAATCTCTATCAAAGCGTGAAAGAAAGTGTGCCCAGAACGAAGGTTCTGGGGCTCATTTATGGGAGGGGGTAATCCTCCTTCTTTGGAAGGCCGGATCCCCTCTCTCCACCGTGGCTGGCCTACCTTCCGGAGCAGACGCCAGTTGCCATGGTGGGTGCGATAGTTTCCTTGTGTGGCGGTCTACAGCTTTTCAAGATTGTTTCCTTCCTCTTTAATTTGTTACCGTTGGGCTGTTTTGGCGGGCAAAATACTTGGAAGATCTGGCGCCTTCCTTATTTGAAGGGCGCCAATCTCGTCAGCATCCTTTTATGATCGTGGAAGACGCGTGGAAAGTCGTGATTGGCTGCCGGAGGAGTTATGGACCCAATACTGCAGGCCCATTACTGTAGAAATGCGCTATTTGGGCCTAACACGCGAGGAGAAGGCGGTCAACGTTTGAATTGACCGTCGGAGTGTTGTCCGCCTTCGTGGGAAGCGAAGGGAGCTCCGCCAGCGATCCACTGATAGGCTGTGGGCCACAGTGGAATGGGCCAATTACTGTAGGAAAGCCTCCAAAGGCCCAACTTGGCTTCTCCCAACGGTCAATATTGAGTTGACCGCCTGCGAGCAAGTTGGCCGCGAAAGTGGTCAACGTCTGCGTTGACCGTTTTGGCTACTGGGCTTTCCAGTTTCTGGGCCCGCCTTCTTCAATTGGCCGCAAGAACATTGACCGTTCTACTTGAGCCTCCGTTGACTTCTCTTTGGGCCGGCCCATTATTGATGTACCCATCAGTAACTATTATTTTGTCTCACCCACCCAGAATAAAAAATATCATGTATCACGTAGAAATTATTATTTTTAAATTTGAGAATAATAATTTATCTAAAAATTATTATTATTTATTAAATAATAATTAAATAAAAAAAAATATTTATTTTATCGAAAATAAGATTGGAATACAAATAAGTTTTTTTCCAAACGTAGCATATGAGGTAAGCTTTTACCAATTCTTAATTTGACATTTTTTTTCTAATTGCGGAATATAAACGAACTACAGAAAATTTTATGTAGGGAGGCATACAAATCATCAATGGTGGTGGCGTAAATCCAGCCGTCTATTGAAGTCATTGTTGAGGAGATCTTTGCAACTCATCCGTAATATGATAATATATGATTTAACAAGCATTTATTTTCATAAGCCAACTTAGAATTTTTTTTATTTAGATCATAATTGATGCATCTCGCAAATTCAAGTTGTTTAATGAATTAGGGAGCGACCATATATGGGAGTCCGATTAGAAATGGGTTTGGTTTTCATTACTCAAAATATGAATATTACACACCATAATAAGACAAATAAGATGTAAGAAAAAAATATGACTTATTGTAACACTCCGAATAATTTTAATTTTATTATTTAGTTGGGATAATTATTTTTAATGATTTTAGATATAAAGTTTTATAATTCAGTGTGAAAATATAAACTTGAAGTATATGGACCGTTGAATTAGATTTTGATATTTGTGCCTAGTAAATTAATGTATTTGGATCAAGGGTTTAGGAATAATCATGGGGTCATTTAATTAAATTTAAAATAATTTATAAATTTAATTTATTTAAATATAATAATAATTAATAGTAAATGATATAATAACAATAATAAGGATAGGAAAGGATCAGCCGAAGAAGGAAGGAAGGAAAAGAAGAAATGAGAGAAAGAAAAGGGAGAAAAAGGAGAAGAAAGAGGTAGGGAGGAGTGGCGACACATTGTCGACATAGGAGGAAAGAAATCGGTGTTCCAAATGTAAACCTAAACCAACCCCTTTGTTATATAAGGAGAGGGTCGTGCAAGAAAGCAGTAGCCGCCGTCTGGAGTGATGGTCGCCGTCGCCGCTTTGGGCCCGGAGGTGTGCCATCAATGTTCGTTGTTAGTGGCCATTGTCACTGTGTTGCCATCATCAGTCTATGCCGTCACCGCCGCAAACCCTAGCCACCGTTAAACCCTCGCCACCTCTATTCAGTCAGGCAAGTGAATCTCCTCCTTGTGTCATTTCTCTTCCTACTCTACAAAACAAATGTTCCTCTATTACAATATGCTCCTTCTCTTCTTCCAATTTTTATGAAGCGGTTGAAATTGGCCATATGTGCAAATTGAATCGAGAAGAGAAACAGAGGTCGATGCTCTATTCTGGGTTACCGATTTAGAACAATGAGTTCATGAGTCACCCGGAGTTGTGGCTTTGGGATTAACTCATGTTATGAATTCATTTTCTTAATTAAGAAAATTGAGTTTCCTAATTGTGTGTGCAATGCTAGAATCGGGTGAGAAAACAGAGCCTTGTGCTCTATCGGTTGATTTGGGTGTATAATTGGTTTTGTATTTTATATGGAATACGAATGCACATTTGTACGTGCAGATGCGTGTGTTTGGGTATAAGTATGTGTGTGCATATAAATGTACATGCTTATTGTGTACTGTGTGTGGGAGCGGTGTGGTGTTGCTGAGGTGGGTGTATGTGTGCATCAGTGTGGTTGTGCGTGTGTGTGTGTAGCAATGGGAAGGTGTGAAATGACGTGAGTGTGAACCGTTGGGTAGCCGTGTGTTTGTGTGCACTGTGTGGGGGAGCAATGCAGTGCGCAGTTGTTGTGTGTGGGTGTAACCGGGTGTTGGCAGTGTGGCTATGCGTGGGTGTATAGCTGTATTTGTGTGTGTGGGCTGGGTCTGCAACTGCTTGTGTGTGGGTATGTGAGCAGTGTGTTTGTGGGCTGGTCAGTAGCTGTGTGTGAGTGTGACGGTGTGTTGTTGTGTGCGTGTCAGGGTGTTGGTGTGCAGTGTGAGTTGTGGCATAGCTGCTGCCATGTGTGCAGCCGTGTGTGTATGAATGTGTGCAGCAGAGAGAGAGTGTGTGTGTATATATACATGGGCAATAAATAAATATATATGTGTTCATGTATGAGTATATGCGTATGCATGAGAATAAAGATGAAAATATGAGTAGAGGGCATTTATAGTTTGTATATGTTGTATTTATAAATACATATTGGCCTGTGTTCGGAGCTATGTACATATGTATATTGTATGCTGATTTTATGAAGAAATTAATATTGCTGATTTATTAATTGGAACCTTGCAAAATTATATGGGAATGAAATTTAAATAAAAGTAAATATTGTTAGCCTTAGTTGGAGGCATTACACTAGAATAGTATGGAAGGATAGTTAAATGGTTGAACTAAGTAAAATATAATATATCTCAGTTTGAGTTTATCTATTCTTCGTGCCGTGATAAATTCATTTGTGTTAGATTTGATGGCGTGAATACAGTCTTTGTCAGCACCGAACGACAGTTTTGTTGTTGTAGTTGTAAAGCCTTCTTTGCATTATTACTTGATCGTGTGAGTATTTGGATTATTGGCTTCTGCGGTTAAGGTTGAGGAAAATGTATGAAAATATTAAGATATCTAGTCGAATGGGAGGTTATGACACCTTAATGTGGTCTACGCTTGTTCGATACTGAGTTTTATGTCCTGGTGGTGTTGAGGTACATTGCCTAGATTGGTGGGATGCTTATGGCTATGTGACCATCGTAGATCATAATATCGAGGATATCGTGGTGGGAGATGCTGGGTTTAACGTGTGAGATATCTTTCATACCTGGTAGAGTCGGAAGATGAGCATGATGGGCATGCTCGGGAGACGTCTGTACTTTTTGGGGAAGTGCCTCTGTGGACCATGGATTTCGGTCGGATGTCAAACTTGCGAGTATCGAGTAGCCCGTGTAAGTACCAAACTATCAAGAGATATACGCAGTCTTTGTTTCACAGTGGCAGAATAAGGTCCAAGAGTTTCATTGTGATATTCTATGATTGTGAGTACCTCATGATTGTTGGCAGTATTCTTGTGTTAGATCCTGTGATATCCGGTTTCAGTGAAATCCAGATTGGTTATCATTATGATTATGTCTGACGTTCTCACTAACATATGGACCAAAAAATCCCCACTCATCATTGACATCGGATTTCAGAGGATTGCCATTGATTATTGGCACTTTTGTTATTTTTGTAATGTACGGGTCAAGTGTGACCTATCTTGCTTAAAGTCGTATTTACGACGTGTTGTAACCTTCTCGGATGTAGTAGATGGTTAGAATTATGTTGAGACCTTTATAATTTAATATCCGAGATTATTATTATTATTAGCATTTTTTATTATTATCACTTGCTGAATTTTGGCTTACCCTTATATTTTATTAGCTCCAGAATTGACAAGTTTATAGTAGGATAAAAGAGATCGCGTGTTATTGTGTAGACTCCTGGATGAGGTGATCTCAGAGATTGAGACTTCCACGATAGAGAGTTAAGATTTTTTTTATTGGGTCTGTTACTATTCAA